>ML817482.1:71334-96975 GCA_009831015.1 Picea engelmannii | reverse complement strand
TGCTCCTGCGTTCTGCCTCCTTGTACACACCTGAATTCTCCTACACAACGAAAACAACCCTAATCTCTTATTTGTTCCACATTCTTCATGCTCCTTGCTCCTTGTGCTCCTTGTGCATGCAATATTTTCCATACCTTTGCATGCTCACGCCCCCACCAATCTCCTCCACATCTCAAGTGCTTTTTCTTGATCATCGCAACTCTTCAGCTTCTCTAGTGGTTCCCACCATGCATTCATAATCAATGGGTGTTCTACTAAGATTCCTCAACCTCTCTGGCAATTGAGACTCCTCGTCTTCTCTAGCACAGTCGAGCTTATGCCTTCTATTTCAGTTACAGACTTCAACGCTCATCCATCTGTCAATCCCCCTAAGAATATGACGAAGCTTAGAGACTCTTCATCTCCTTTGGCGATCACACAGAGGTCTCTTTGAATTCTCTGGCAGAGACCATCCATGGTTTCTAGCAGTTACATTGTGAGGCGCAAAAGTAGCCTTGCGATCTTGTTCAACTTCACTTGCACTGTTGGATTGAATTCATAGAAACTTGCGTTTACTTATCCATTTTTCACTTCGACATTTCGGGGTCCCCATGGTAATGATTTCATTACGCTCCATGTCTCGATCCCCGAAACTCCAAAATGGAGATTATCTTAACTAGCTCCTTCCTTCATCTTCCGTTGATGTGACCAATGGCTGCGACCACAGATTGAGCCAAAACGTGTTTCGCATTTCAACATTTTGGGATTTTGGCACTCCCATGGTAGAGTCTCTTGAAGCTCCATGTCCTGATATCTGAAGCTCCAAAATGGAGTCGGATCAACGGTCCACACTCTAAGTGATTTGACGGTTCTGATGTCTTCGTGATTTTGCATATCGCGATTTCGGGGTTCGTGACTTTGGGACTCCTATGGTAGGATTTCTTTGACATCTCCATCTCCCGATTTCTGAAACTACGAAGTGATGTAAACCTGCTAACGTCACACATGGATTGACACGTGTCAAATAACTGCCATGTGTCACTCTGATTCGTGACTTACATGTGCCTGAAGTGTTGAATCATCTTGACACTTGTCACTACCTAGTTGTGCCACGTGTTCTTAGCTGATGTGGTTTGCTGACATGTCTTGTTTTAGGATTTCGCATTTTGGCACTTTGGGACTCCTAATGTTGAGAGTCTCTGACTTCTCCATCTCCCGATTTTTGAAACTCTAAAATGGACTGGGATCAACGGTCCAGATCAAACCTTGATCTGACGGCTCAGATTAAGTCGCAATTTCGCATATCGCGATTTCGGGATTCCTGTGGTTAATATTTTTTGACATCTCCAACTTTCGATCCATGAAACTCCGAAATGGACTGGGATCAACGGTCCAGATCAAACCTTGATCCAACGGCTCAGATTATTTTGCGATTTCGCATATCGCAATTTTGAGAGGTTAGGGAACCCTGTTCCTTTGACTCTCTAGTCAGGGAAATGATGATCTTTCCCCACGTGTCCTGCATGAAGATGGACAGTCCTCCTTCTTTCGGGATTTTGTGAGCCTTCTACTCCTTGCACTTTAAAGAACGTGCAGGTTCTCCTTGATCCAACGATCACGATTTCTACTCTTCCCTAATTATCACTGCGTTGATGATCATCGCTGTTGTACTCAAGCCATCATTGTTTTTGTACTTGCCATCAATGAAAAGCATACGCTACTTGTAAAACATGCCAACACATGGTGGGATTCATTTTTTAATCTCTTTCTTGCGTGGGAAGATTGTATTGGTGAGCGTGCAGGGGTGGCTTGGACAATTGGGTTAACCAGTGGAGGAGGAGCAGGTATAGACAAATTGGGCTAGCCACGATGTTGGGAGACTGTCTACTGGACAATCTCTTGACATCCGTCATTTTCAGGGAATTTGGGTTGTAATGAGACATGAGGAGGCACTGGGATACTCGTGACATGTGGGGGTTGGAAAGGAGGCCTTTCTATATTAGGTTGGACAACTCCTTGTCCAATCCAGTTGAAAAATCGAGCTTGGAATAGATGGTTCAACTCCTGTGGGTTTGCATCAAAATGTATCGAAAACCTTGGTCTTCTAGGTACCCTGTTCCAATGTCCTCTTCCCTTGTTATTCCAGCCATGGCTTTCTCTGCTAAATAAAAACATTCTTGTATGCAACATTTATTAACAACTAGTTTCTTCAACAAACCATACATGACATCTCTTTAAATATAAAACAAAGTTTGGCTCAACAACACATCAGAATCATGCAATCCAATCCATAAAAATTGTTTAATACTTGTCAATGAGCAGGGGGTGAATAAGGGTTCTAGGATATATGAGGGGTTGTATTGAGTGAAAAGTGGTAAAATGAAAGGGGGTAGATCATTGTTACTGCTCAACAAATCATCAAAAAATCAACTCCATTTTAATAACAAAACATATCAATTGTAACTCATCTCTATGCCATCCTTCAACTACTATAATACATAGTTTTCATTTAACTATAATTCAATTTTAAGAACAAGGCATGAATAGTGAATATGGGAAGGTGAGGGGATTTGTAATGTGTGGAAAAGTGAGAGAATGGCAGGGAAAAACAAATATTGTTCATAAAACAAATCAAGTAAAACATAACTCTGTACTAAATTCAATAAAAAATAAATACCAACACCATATCAACAATCACTTTGTATCAAACTGTTCGTTGTCCCAACATTTAAATTTTCTCAAAACTTCTCAATTAGAATAGCCTGTGCAATCATACTCATAATCGGAAAAAAAATCCATTCACCAGTCATGTTAAGAAAATTCTTGGTTTTTAATTTCTTTCCTTTCCTTTTAATAATTTAAAGAAAACACACAACAAGATTGCTCCAACTCTATCCCATAATGCATCACTAAAAAATATCATACATTTTCCATCAATTCACAATCGTCCAATTAAAACATATGCACAGGGCCCTTTCCAAATCGAACAGACTTCCAAAACGTGCCCAATTACATACATTCTTCATCATATCAGCCAATAAGGTTTTGCAACGAAACCACAGTCAACATAAAACTTCAAAACGCATCACTATCAATGTAACCATTTCCAATATGCACAATGATTCAATAATATATACACAGTGAACATAACCAAATACACACAGTCACGAATTCTGTAATTTTCTATAACCCCGATCAGGCCTAGTGAAACACACAGGTGTTTCCATTTTGTAATTAATACAACGTTGTAAGAACACAGTGAGTGGAAACATCACGAGAGGATAACAACCCTTGAATGTATATAATTACTTGTTCCCAATCATAAATCTTCAACCAATTTAATCATAGAAAGATGAGATAGGGACTCGACGAAAACTTCCATAGCCACTTCACTTGATAAACCAATGATGCAGGAGCATCGCTCCATGTCAGCAGCATGCCAGTTAGCCAACACATCTAGCACGCATTTAATGAAGAAAGGGAGAGGCACAACCCTCTCAATTTTGAAATTTGAAATTTCAATAAATGTTGTAAGGTTTTTAATGCCAAACCACACCTTTGTACATGTATTGGTTGAGGTTTCCTTTAATGGTTACCTGCAGCAAGCCCGGGACATAGTCAGGACTGGACATCCATTTATGTAATGTAGCCGTAGGAGCTTCTCTGTGATAGCGATAGCTCAGAGATGGTGGTTGAGGATAAGCTCATGGGAGCCCTCATTTTGTAATGAGAAAAAATAGAGTAGAGATTCAGGAGGATGAGAGATCAAAGCAGAGAGGTCTCGAGAGAGAGAGGTGAGACTTGTTACAGTCTAGCCTTTGTAAACACCTTGTATATGCATTTCTGAATTAATAGAAGAGCAGTTTTTCCTGCCATGAATTGTTTGTATGTTTTTATGCATTTCATGTTGTAAATGTATAACTGGTGAAGCATTGCATAAGTTTCAATTCCTTCTCGTCTTGGAGTTTCCAAGTGCAAGGAGTGCATAGATTCCGCAAGGTGTGCATTGACAGAGGTGAGAAAACCTAAGAAAAGCTCAAGAGGAATAACGTCGAACCTTCATCGACAGAGGTGCAAGGAGTGCACACTAGAAATATTCATAGACTCAAGGAGGAGCCTCAAGGTTGTTGAACACCTTGGAGGATGATCTATGCAAAGGAAGGCACAGAGAAGAAATAGAACCATTGAAGGTTCTGTAAATCTCTACCAGGAGGGAATTGAGCGAGTGCATAGAGTGCACCAGAGAACTCTATTTCGAGTTCTGAGGAAAGGGAAGTGTTGAAGAGAAGATACTCACAGAGTTGTTGAATACTCTGTAGGCTCTGCAAGGTGTGCATCGAGCAAAAGAATGCCAGGTGGGTGTAGAGAGTTTTCTTTCCAATAAAACTTCTCGGATCTGAGTTTAGCAAAATTCTCAGTAGCACAAGAAGTGTGCAAGGGTGGACTTATTCTAAGTGCCAAAGATCAGGAGGAACAATGCCTTTGTGCACAGAGAAACATAAGAAAGGAGAAGGAGGCAAAGAAAACCTTTCGAGGTTTCTGAGTTAACTAAGCTCAGGAGGGGAAGCATTTCTATAACACAGATGAGACCCAAAGGAACTGAGCTCACGAGGGAAGAATCGAAGGCCGAGACCTTCAAGCGTCGAAATTCTTCCAAGGGAAGGGAAGAGGCACATGCTCAGGAGGAGTAGCACAGCTGCCATTGGATTGGAACTGCGAGGAAAGATCTGGACCGTTGAATCCACTTCCAGGCAGCAAGAGGAAAGCACATAGGGAAGACAGATCTGCACTATCAGATCTAGCACCAGATACTCGACAACCGTTGGATTAGGTGAAGGTGAACGGGGTTTAAAACCTTGGATATCCACACATTTCGGAGTTCGGGGTTTGGAGCGGCAAGGGATTTTGGAGTCGATGCATCGCGAACTCCCAGTACGCGAAATCATGCCAACTGTCGGATCTGGAGCGCGGTGGCATGAGAGTCGTTGGATCACAGATACATGCATAGGGTTGAATCCCTGGGAGGTGAAAAGGAAAAAGGGTCTGGGCCATCAGATCTAGCACCAAGGACCGATAGCTGTTGGATATGGAAGAAGGTGCGAGGGGTTTAATCCTTGTAACAACAGAGAAGAGAGGACTCGTTGAAGTCCCGAAAGAATCAGAACCATCCATCTCAGAGGACGCATGTCAAGAAACCCACATTTTGGGGATTCAGACACCGGAAGACCGAGAGTGAAGAGTCTCCAGAAATCGCGAAAGGAGAATTCATGAAAGGACCAGGACAATCCATCAAGGAGGACACGTGGAAAGAGGTCAAGGGTTTGGGAAAAGGCCATAAAGAGTTTGGTTACAGGAGGACTGGGCCATTGATCTCTCAGAGGGAGAGATTTCAACATTTCAAGAACCGAGGATTCGAAAGACAGAGAACAAGGGGGAACACTCGCATCGTGGTTTCCTGAATCGTGAAAGATGGTAGTGCTTTTTCATGGACTGACATTTTGACATTTCGAGATCTGGGTTTTTGAGAGGCTAGGATTCGGGAGACGTGGAGTCCTGACTCGCGAAGTCACAGAATCCCGAAAGTAGACGGTGCCAGAATAGCACGAGCCAAAGCCGTTAAGCCCTTTTTGGTATTTCAGCACCCAAGAGTTCAAGAGTGAAGGAGTTGTGAGATAGGGAGTCCTGACTCGCGAAATCGCAAAATCATGAAACGTGAAAACCTAAAAGCATTTGGAGGCTAAGGGAGGACCCGACTCGTGAAATTGCGAAACATGAAAACCTAAAAGCATTTGGAGTCTAAGGGAGGACCCATAGTCATTAAGCCCTTTTCGTCATTTCGACAACTGAGAGTTGGAAGGGACAAGGATCCTGGGAGAGCTCGCATGCAGGAGTCTTGAAACCCCAAAACGCGAAAGGAGTATTGTTCGAAATAGAGAAGAGCATCGAAAGTTGGGCATGTGCATAGATTTTCTCAAGATCTGTGCTAGAGGACAAAGGGACCTATGGATTTGTTCAAGGGGTTCCAACAGGAGCCCGAAGAGCCATTTCGACTCAGAAATTGGAATGATCCAGAGACCGGGAGGTCAGTGGAAGCCCTACAGAGGTAGGGGGTCTGCATCAAGTGGTATCAGAGCCACTTTCTGTCTGTAGACTGCAGGCAAAGGGAGGCAGAGTAGATAAAGAAAATACTCTGATACACACCATCAAGTGGTATCAGAGAAGATTTTTCCTGTATATTTTAGAAAAAATAGAAAGAGGAGATTGTTACTTTGTTCACAGACAAAGGAGAGACTGTGGGAGAAATTCTGGTAACATCAAGTGGAATCGGAAGTAGAGAAAGAAGACAAAGTGTTAAAGTTCTATGGTGATTGTTTCAAGGTGTGCAACAAATGATAGACAACCAGGCGAGTTGTAGGAGGACATGGAGATGCTCTCAGACGTAGAGTGATCCATACGCTTGCCAGGAGGGAAGGTGAAAAATGGAAATGGCTACTGAAGACCATGAGCATGGTGAAAGAGGAGACCACCAGTAGATGAATAAAGCAGAGATTGACAAGGAACTCGCTAAGATAAGAGTGAGAATGGAGCAGCTTACATTGAAGATGTAGCATGATGCAAGGACACATTGGGTGTATGAATGGCCATGAAAAAGAAGGTGAAGTGAACAATCAAGGAGTTGTTGGCCAAAAGACAATAAAGTCTATTGAAAATATGGCTAAGGTATGTTGAAAGCCTCAGTGACACAGAGCTGGTTTGCATCTATGAGCCAGGAGTTGGAGAAACCCTCAGTGATGAGAAAGGGAGATCGGTTACAGATCTCATGAACTGCCAGGAGGGCAGAGATGAATTTTCCAATTGCCAGGTGGGCAATGAAATGAGGTCATTGGAGGATCTCATAGACTGTCAGGAGGACAGCCATGGAAATTCATATTGCCAGGTGGGAAATGGTATGAGATTAACAGAGGATCTCATAAACTGCCAGGTGGGCAGAAGTGAACTTTCAAGTTGCTAGGGGGGCAATGGAAAGAGATCAGTGGAAGGTCTCGCGTACTGCCAAGGGGGCACTGGTGAAAGTTCAAATTTCCAAGTGGGCAATGAGATGGGATCAGACGATCTCATAGACTGCCAGTTGGGCAGTAGAAAATTCCCAAATTTCCAAGTGGGAAAGGGGAAAAAGGTGAGACTATCTAAAAGTCTCATGAACTTAGAGGAGAGTTCAGATCAACAAGGAGTGCTGACAGGAAAGAATCAAAAGATAATTATGATCATTGGAGGAATATAGGTGTTCCTACCAAGCAACCCAGTTGAGGCCAGAGCATGTGTTGCAGAGGCAACAAAAACAGGAGGACAACCAACATAAACTGTCATGGAGGAAGAAATGGAGCAGACACTGATGTTTTCCCAAGAAGTAGAAGATGAGAATTCAATAGAATGGTTCAAAATTTGCAGCCAGGAAGTTGAACAGGAGATCACTGCAGTACTAGAAGCTGCAGAAGAAGAAGAAGAAGAAGAAGATGAGGAAGAAGACAACATAGACTTTTTTGGTCTGTGCGAAGAATGGGAAGCCCAGGAGAGAAGGGTGATGGTGCAAAATTTTCACATCCAATAGACTAAGTTGGAAGAAGGTAGTGGAGCATACCAACCCCAGGAGAAGATGGAAGAAGATGGAAGTATGCAAGGAGGAGAAATGGCAGTAGCAGAACTTCCACAGAAAGAAGTTGAGCAACAGTTCAGTGAGGAGACTGCAGAGTTGGAGTCTACAGTAGAGTGGCCACTTAATGCCATAAAGAGAGATAAAGATAGCAGGGGAGATCGAGCAGATCTTCCCATTAAGAAGAAAAAATTGTAGCAGAGAAGATTGCATACAAAGAGCCAGCCACTAGAGCAGCTGGATGAGGTAATTGAAGAAATCAAAAGGCTGATGTTGAGTTTAGTAGCAAAGACTTCCAACAACAAGAATCTCAGCATAAGGGAGCCTGCCAGAGAAGCAGGGCAACAACAAAAACAACAACGAAGCAGAGGAGCAGATGGACAGCTCCAAGGGAAAGTTTGGGATCTAGGTGGATTTCAACACTGGAGAAGAGGAGCTCATGATCAGGAGATCATGATTTTTCCAGTTGAGGAGTATGATGCAGGAGCATCTCTCCATGTCAACAGTGTGCCAGTCAGCCAACACATCCAGCACGCATTTAATAGAGAAAGGAAGAGGCGCAACCCTCTCAATTTTGAAATTTGAAATTTCAATAAATGTTGTAAGGCTTTTAATGCCAAACCAAACCTTTGTATAGGTAGTGGTTGAGGTTTTCTTTAATGGTTACCTGCAGCAAGCCCAGGATGTAGTCAGGACTGGGCATCCATTCATGTAATGTAGTTGTAGGAGCCACTCTGTGATAGAAAGATCTCATAGATGGTGGTTGATGATAAGCTCATGGGAGCCCTCATTTTGTAATGATAAAAATTAGAGTAGAGATTTAGGAGGAGGAGAGACTAGAGCAGAGAGGTCTCAAGAGAGAGAGCTGAGACTTGTTATAGTCTAGCCTTTGTAAACACCTTGTATAGGAATTTTTGAATTAATAGAAGAGCATTGTTTCCTGCCATGAATTGTTTGTATGTGTTTGCATTTTTTTATGCATTTCATGTTGTAAATGCATAACTGGTGAAGCATTGCATAAGTTTCAATTCCTTCTCATCTTGGAGTTTCCAAGTGCAAGGAGTGCACATAGTCTACAAGGTGTTTGTTAACAGAGGTGAGACAACCACAGGAAAGCTCAAGAGGGATAACATTGAACCTTCATCAACAGAGGTGAAAGGAGTGCACACCAGAAAGATTCATAGACTCAAGGAGGAGCCTCAAGGTTGTTGAACACCTTGGAGGATGAGTTGTGCAAAGGAAGGCACAGAGAAGAAACATAACCATTGAAGGTTCTGTAAAGATCTACTAGGAGGGCATTGAGCGAGTGCATAGAGTGCACCAGAGAACTCTATTTCGACTTTTGAGGAAAGGGAAGTGTCGAAGAGAAGATAATCACAGATCTGTTGAAAACTCTGTAGGCTCTGCAAGGTGTGCATTGAGAAAAAGAATGCCAGGTGGGCGTAGAGAGTTTTCTTTCCAAGAAAACTTCTTGGATCTGAGTTTAGTGAAATACTCAGTAGCACAAGGAGTGTGTGAGGGTGGACTTATTCTAAGTCCTGAAGCTCAGGAGGAACAGTGCCTTTATGCACAGAGCAACAAAAGAAAGGAGCAGGAGGCAGAGAAAACCTTTCGAGGTTTCTAAGTTGACTAAGCTCAGGAGGGGAGGCATTTCTATAACACAGATGAGACCCAAAGGAACCGGGCTCGCAAGGGAAGCATCGAAGGCTGAGACCTTCGAGCGTTGAAATTATTCCAAGGGAAGGGAAGAGGTGCATGCTTAGGAGGAGGAGCACAACTGCCATTGGATCGACACTGGGAGGAAATATATGGACCGTTGAATCCACATCCAGGCAACAAGAGGAGAGCGCACAGGGAAGACAAATCTACACCGTTAGATCTAGCGCCAGATACCTGACAACCGTTGGATCAGGCGAAGGCGCACGGGGTTTAAAACCTTGGATATCCAAACATTTTGGAGTTTGGGGTTTGGAGCGACAAGGGATTTCCGAGTCGCTACATTGTGAACTCCCGGTACGTGAAATCACCCCAGTCGTCGGATCTAGAGTGAAGTGGCCCGAGAGCTGTTGGATCATGGATACGTGCACAGGGTTGAGTCCCTGGGAGGTGCACAGGAAAAAGGATCTGGGTCGTCAGATGTATCACCAAGGATCGATAGCCGTCGGATCCAGAAGAAGGTGCGAGGGGTTTAATCCTTGTAACAACAGAGAAGAGAGGAATCGTCGAAGTCCTGAAAGAATCAGAACCATCCATATCAGAGGACACGTGTCAAGAAACCCACATTTTGGGGATTCATACACCGGTAGACCGAGAGTGAAGAGTCTCCAGAAATCGTGAAAGGAGAATTCACAAAAGGACCAGGACCATCCATCAAGGAGGACACATGGAAAGTGGTCAAGGGTTTGGGAAAAGGCCCGAAAGAGTTTGGTTCCAAGAGGAATGGGCCATTGATCTCTCAGAGGGAGAGATTTCAGCATTTTGGGAACCGGGGATTCGAAATATAGAGAACAAGGGGGAACGCTCGCATCGTGGTTTCCCAAATCGCAAAAGCCGGTAGCGCTTTTTCGTGGACTATCATTTTGGCATTTTAGGATCCAGGTGTTTGAGAGGCCAGGAGTCAGGAGACATGGAGTCCCGAATCGTGAAGTCACAGAATCTCGAAAGTAGACGATGCCAAGATAACACAAGTCATAGTTGTTAAGCCCTTTTCGGTATTTTGGCACCCAGAAGTTCAAGAGTGAAGGAGTTGTGAGACAGAGAGTCCCAACTCGCGAAATCGTAAAATTGCAAAATGCAAAAACCCGAAAGCATTTGGAGTCTAAGGGAGGACCCGACTCGCGAAATCGTGAAATCATGAAACGTGAAAACCCAAAAGAATTTGGAGTCTAAGGGAGGACCCATAGTTGTTAATCCCTTTTCAACGTTTCGGCAATTGGGAGTTGGAAGGTACAAGGAGCCTGGGAGAGCTCACATGCAGGAGTCCTGAAACCCCGAAATGTGAAAGGAGTATTATTCAGAACAGAGAAGAGTGTCGAAAGCTGGGCACGCACACAAATTTTCTCAAGATCTGTGCCAGAGGAAAAAGGGACCTGTGGATTTGTTCAAGGGGTTCCAACAGGAGCCCGAAGAGCCATTTCGGCTCAGAAATTGGAACGATCCAGAGACCAGGAGGTCAGTGGAAGCCCTGCAGAGGTAAGGGGTCTACATCAACCAATCTTTGATGACCAAGAAGATACCTGAAGGGAGCATAACAGTTGGGGATTTAAAATTAGGCTCTGTCACAAACAATACAAGGAGAAAATCAAGAGCGGTCTCATTCAACAATAACACAAAGAACTTGAGGTCCTCAGAGGCATATCAACCATAGGAAAAGACCCTTTCGATACAAGAATAGTAGAAATCCATAGGGTTTTCTTATAACTCTCAATTTGGGCAATGGAACAACAGTTAGCCATAGAGGAAACAACGACGAGTAGGGTAGAAAAACCGATGCACATAGTGCATTTTATGTTTGTAGAAGAGAGGAAAATGTCCATTGAATAGTGATAGTTACCAAGAACACACAGAGGTATAATCTCTGTCTATTTTCTTAAGAGCCGAACCATTTGACAACAACATCAGTGAGGATACATAACTTGAGACATAAGTTATATCACCCTACAACCATACATCATATATATAGACAGTATGGCCACCCTAAGAACAATTCTCGGGATACTTTAGTACCAAAAAAATGAGAATGAGCCCACGACCATGACTCTGGTACGAGAAATACAGAACAACCAAATGGCAGTCTGAACACGAATAGATAGGGTTACACTCATGACTATGAGGAAGCAACCAACAATAATACACATAGCGAAACCCTCCACCATTTTAACAAAGAGAAATATATAACCAATTCACTTATTATCCACAGAGACCCACCATGATTTTAACCAACAGAAAAACTAGTGAATGCATAGCTCAACCAAAAACCAATTCTTTTTCTTGCAACCCGAACCATTACACAGTCATTTCAGAGAGAAAAAACACACATTTACATAGTTGCAATTCTCAGGAAAACACAAACCCAAGCATTATTGATCCATTATTTTTTCATACACTGAGCGTAATTCATGGATGAGGTGAAAAATAACCATATCTGTAGGATTGATCTTAAAAGGGCGAGCTTGTCGAGTGTTTTCTTCCCAAGCCTGAAATGAGGAGCTTAACCACCAACATACCGAAATGAAACAAAGAACAATACTAGGGTTTCAGCCAATGGGGGGACTATGGAGTGACATGCGTTTACTGGACGTCACTTCCATCTCCTATCCTATTCAATTCTGAAGTACAAGGAAACCAAAAACTCACCATATCATTTAAACCATCTAATCAATTTCAAAACCATTGAAATCTGCAACGATATTCCTTGCCCAATGTGCCACCCAAATCATTCATACGTTAACCTTTTCCAAGATCTTATGCCACACCATATGTATTGAAATGTTATATGCACCCAAAAAAAATCAAATGAAAATCGCATAGCCACTAACCAACATATAATAGTTAGGACTAACACTAACATCCTTTACCTTTTCATTTTCATATAATCCTTAACATGTTTCTTGTGTTTATGTGGACAGGTAGTAGATCATGATGATTTATGACATGATTAAATCTTAGAAACTATAAACACATGCCCATCATAACATAAAAATAATGCCCTGAATTGCATAAACATCCTATAAAATGCATCAACCACCTATTATTATGCCAAAATGAAACAAAGACTGCATTGTCAACCATGTAGGACTGTGTAAGAAGCGTCAAAACAACAACATAAAATGTGTGATATGTCTATCTCTAAGCCTCAATTCTACAAGGGGGTCCCACCTACTAGTATTATATCATTAGAATAGTTTAAATAATAGGGCTTAAGCAATACTTTGCAGGCGAAATTCCTCGTTGTGATTTTAATCGTCAACAAACTGGCGAATCCACAGGGAAATCTGTTTCCAACATATTAAGAACTCAGAATGTCTAGTTTTGGAGACCAAGTAACATCATATCAAGAAGATATAAATCAGAATGATTATGCAACAGGGGGAAGTGAGAGGATTTAATGGAAAAATGACCACGAATTTGGGAATAAGTCATGGAAAGTATTAAGTATGAGGGGGTTTATCCCTGTAAGCATAATCATTCAACCAAATTTTTCTCTTGACTTCAAGGAGAAATTTTTTTTAGACTTGCTCTTTTGAATATCAAAAGGGATGAAGAAATGGAAAGCAGGAGTAGGATGTAACCAACTATCTCATAAAACAACAGTGAAAGAAGAAAACAAATTCAATGAGCCTTCAGGGGTAACATCATAAAAACTGTGTAAGAAGATTGTTATTGATTAACAATACTTTGCAGGAGTGTCGTTGTGGAAAAAATGATCCAACATTTTATTCTGACATTAATTGAAATAAAAAAAAAGAAAAAATAAAGAAATGTCATAACAGAAATGAAACTGCAAAATTGAAAACAACAGAAATGGAATGACAGAAATGAAAACAACAGAAGAAAACTACTAAAATGAAAGAAGAATTGAAAACTAAAATACAAAACAATCTCTTCAAGTTGGTTCCATGTAGTGTTTTAAGTGGGAACCATTAATTTGTAGGAAAACAATCTCTCTTGTAAATTCTTTAGAATGTAAGAGTTTGCACCTAGGACAAAAGCGATCTTGAAAGGACCCAACCATAATTTTTGAAACTTTAAGTGTCTTCCCCTATTAGCATGAGTTGAATCCCACAATAGTACTTTCTCATTGAATTTAAATTTGACATTTTTGACACTCTTGTTGAAATACTTCTTAATAGTCTGGTGTCTCCTTTTTATATTACCCAAGGAAAACGTCCTTTGTTCCTATAAAGCCAGGAGTGCATTCATCCTTTGTGAAACATTAGAAAAATTTAATTATTCAAATTGTATCATTAACCTTAAGGAGGAAAGTTCCATCTCAGTAGGAAGAATGGCTTCTTAACCATAAACAAGATAGAAAGGAGTGCAACCAATGCTCACCTTGGTGGTGGTTCGATTTTTCCAAAGGGCGTAAGTGAGGAGAGTTTGTCATTGATGAGCCTTTTGACAATTCTCACCAGATTCTTTTCATTATACTCGGTCTCCCCATTTCCTTGGGGATAATAAGATGATGAGGTAAAATGTTTAACCCCCAACTTAGCTAAAACTTGGGTCAAATTAACAGAAATAAAAGTGGCCCCCATTGTCTGTAATAATTTCCAAAGGGAGACCAAATCTGGAAAATATGTTATTTTCAAGAAAAGAAATCACCTGATCATCTTTCGAATGTTTAAGAAGGAAAAATTCAACCCATTTTGTAAAATAGTCTATGGCTGTCAAAATAAAGACTTGTCCTGCTGAATACAGAGGATTAATAGGACCAATAAAATCCAATCCCCACTTTGAAAAAGGAAAGTTCGGGAGGATAGGTTGTAATAACATGGCTGAAATTCATTCTTTCCCAGCAAATTTTTGGCACTTTTCAAAAGATCTCGAAAAAACATAAGAATCACGAAAGATTGAAGGCCAATAGTATCATTTTCTAATAATCTTAAAAGGAGTGGCTTTAGCAGAAAAGTGACCTCCTACGTGAATAACATAATTTGAAGGACCATGAGTTTCTTGCAACAGTTTTTGTGCTTCCTCATTGTTTACACAACGAAGCAACATACCATCAACAAATATTCTAAACAATAAGTCTTTTATAATGACGTCTCTAGCAGATTCAAGACATAGCCTTCTTACTTGATGAGTGTCTAAATTATCTGGACATCTTTGGTTTTCCAAATAGTGAACCAAATTCTTATACCAAGGATGTTTAGACAAAGGAAGGGTCTGATTATCGATGTAGAATAGTGTTGATAGAGAACTATCATGTTCATCAATTTCTTCACTAGTTTCATCATGTTGAGCTAAGTGAAGGGCTAAGTCACGTCCCTTGATAGTGGTAGAAGTCATGATAGTTAAATCATGCTCATGGATATTGGAAAGACAATGTGGAAGCTTCCCTAAAAGATAAGTCTATGAGAGCAAAAACTTGACAGCAAGTAAAGTGACTTTTACCAACATATGCTTACCTAAGATGAAGTGGTGAAATTTTTCAACGACTTTAACAAGAGAGAAAGCATGTTTTTCAATAAAAGAATATTTAAATTCATCATCAGTCAAGATTTGACTCATGTAAGCAACTAGTTTTTCATTACCTTGGTCATCACCTTGCATGAGGATAGCAGAAACTACTTCCTCTATGGAATTAGTATATATCAAAAATTCTTTCTCAAAATCCAGCTTCGCCAAAACCGGTGCGGAGCTGATTGCTTTCTTGATCCCTATAGAAGCATTTTCGACATCATCTGTCCAAGAGAAGGAACAATATTTCTTAAGAATATTATGAATTGGTTTGACCATTACAACAAAATTAGGAACAAACCTACGGACGAAGTTAATAACCCCCATAAAATCTTGAAACTCTTTCTTGGAAGTGGGAGTGGGCAGATTTAGGATAGCAACAATTCTTTCGGGACCAATGCTTATTCTTGAATCATAGACAATGTATCCAAGGAGCTTTCCCTTGGTAACGTCGAAAATAGACTTAGAAGGATTCAAAGAAATGCCAAATTTCCTACATCTCATGAGAACTCTTTTAAGATGACCAAAATTATCTGATTGATTCTCAGAGTATACAGTTAAGTCATCAAGATAGAGCTCAATAATATTTCCAATCAAATCGTCAAAATCTATATGCATATCTCTTTGAAAAGTGGCACGTGCATTGGATAATAAAAAAGACATACGTTCATAAGAAAAGGTTCCCCAACGAGTAATAAAGGTGGTTTTATATTTATCCTCCCTTTTTGCCTTGAGTTGATTGTAACCAAAGAAATCATCAAGTAAGGACATCATATGCGACCCTGCAACTTACTACAAAATCATTTCCATATTAGGGAGAGGAAAGTGATCTTTTATGCTAGCCCGATTTAATGCGCGAAAATCTACCCATAATTTTCTGAACAGGAACCAAATTAGAAACCCATTCTTAATACTTAAATGGAAGGATAATCCTAGCCTTCAAGAGTTTTTCCAACTCTTTTCGAATAGTTTCTTCCAGTGCAAGGTTGATAGGTCTTTGTTTTTGCCTAACTGTTTTTATTCCCTCCTTGGTAGGAATGGTATGTTGTATAAGAGAAGGATCAAAACCACGAATATCCTCATAAGGCCAAGAAAAAACATCTTGATATTCACCAAGAAGTTTGGAAAACTTCAATTTTTCTTCATTAGAACATTGGGCACCTATTTTAACATTCTTTGGAGACTCAGGTGTTCCAATGTTCAGGGAAATGGTTTCAACCACATTCCTTTTTGGCTCCTCTTCTTTATGTTTCTCTTTGTTTCCTACATCACTCAATGAAAATGAAATTTATAGAGGAGTCAATCCCTTAGGAATATTGTTATCTTCCATTGATATAATTTCCTTAGGCTTATAAGGTTCATTTTGAATGAAAGCACAGATGCTCTCATCACTAGGAAGACATGCCATGATTCTATATTTTCAAGGATGTGTGGATGATATAGATATTGAAAAGTACAATCAGGGCTTTGTGGTAGAAGTTGTCGATTAGGCGAGGCTGCAAAAATAGCTAACTGATCAGCCATTGAGTTCAATTCCCTCTTAACATGAGTAATGTTGAAAGATAGTAGGTTTGAGATAAGTTCCCAAACAGTTTGGGTGTAGCATTTTATCAACTTGTTGCTAGGAGAGTATATCTTATGTACAAGGTTCACACCAAGCTCATAATCTCCAAAAACAGTAAGGTGACCACAACCCAAATTATAGGCATTTTCAATGCCTAGCAGTAATGCTTCGAATTCAGTGACATTGTTTGTGAAAGAAAACTCTAACCTATAAGAAAAATTATGAATTTTCCCCACGGGAGAGTACAAGATAATACCAGCTATGTTTCCTTCATTGGAGCATGAACCATCAAAGTGTATATGCCACATACCATCGTCTAAGTCAATTTTTTCCAAGGGAGGTTTATCCTCCTCAACAAATATGGAATACACCCCTAGGTCCTCTTCAATATAATTCATATTAGGCTATGGGAAACTTTCTATGTAAAGATAAATTATTCCCTATCTAAGGACTATGATGCTTTTACCATTCCGAGGAACAAATAAGTGTGTCCCATTGAGTGAGATCTATCCACCTATCAAAGCTTTCCAATCTCTTCCTATGATGATTGATTAGTCACTTACTGGCATATCGATTACCTGAATATTAAGGGTTGTCCTAATTTCAGGGTGCGCGCACAAAACCAAGGTCACGCCCTTGATTTCACCTATGGTCATTTGTTGTAGACTATTATAAGAGGGCATGCTTTTGGCATTTTCATTTGTATAAGACAAGCCTATCTCTTCCATAATAATCTTTGACATTACACTTGGGCCTGAACTGCCATCAATGAGGCAACAATGGTAAATATTAACCATAATCTTTACAGAAATATAAAATGGGGGATTTTTTACAGGGTGTCTAAAGTTATGTACACCTACTTTATTTATAGACAAATCCTCTTTATCTACCTCTTCATAGAGGTTGGCTACAACAAAATATTTTCCTTCCATGAAATATTTTAGATGCCTATGTTGTTCAAGGATGACAACCATGTCCAGAAGGGTTGAATCTTCTTTGATGTTGGCCAACTGATTTAGAATGTTGTATTTGGAAGAGGGGAGAGGGGAGGTAGTTTCTTGACTATCATGAGATTTAGGGACTTGAACAGTAGAAGTTGGTGAGGATGAGCTTGGGCTAGAAGAATTGAGGGGAGGATCACATTTTCTTTTGGGAGCATAGGATTTATTCCTAGTATTGATGATCATAACATCTTTTGGCTCTACAAAGTCTAGGAAAATGATGGTAGTTTCAGGTATCTTACCAAATGTTTTATCTATGGAACTCTTATTTACCTCACATGTAATTTCCTCATGGTGTTCATTGCAAACGTTACACCAACTATGAGGCATGATATCTTTAGGATGAAAACTATTTTCATTTGGATTTGTAAGGGAGGGTGCAAAAGAAGATGAAACTCCATGGGTAAGAGAGGAGACATTTCCTTTTCTCCCATATGATATCATATGATTATTCATGTCTTGTACAAGATGTAAGAGGGTGAACATGTCTGTCTATTTAACTAAATCTCCCTTAGGAAGACCTGTTATTTTAGGTTGTTATTCATACTCTAAACAAGTATGCAGAGAAGAACCGAGGTTATCAATGGAATTTTCGTCAAGCCTATGACTGTAGGGGGAAGGTAATGCATTATAATAATTCATAAAAGCAGCTTGGTTTTGAGGTCGAATGAGTTCGGGTATTTGATTGTATAGCTTGGTGAAATGCAAGTTGAAGGACTTGATAGTCTCACCATCCTTATAAGTGATGTTATTGTATTCTCGTAATTTCTCGGCTGGGATTTTGGATTGCCCATAGGTGGATTTGAACCAATAGGCTAACTCCTCCCAATTATATAAAATCATAGGGGGGGAGATCAAAGAAATCGACCACAGCCTTCCCTTCAAGGGAATTGAAAAATAAGCGAATACAAGTATTGTTGTCATTGGCCCCTATGTTGTGACATGCATTAGAAAATGCCACCAAGTGTTCATTTGTAGTGACAGTGTTATTCCCTGAAAACCTAGGGAGATTATATTTGAATTTAGGAAGTGGAGGAGTAGCAGGTGTTAGGTTAAGAGGGAAGGAAACATGCCATGGGGTGGTTGTATCATCTTCTTCAAACTGAAAAATCCCATACTTTTTAATGAATTTGGTGGGGTTTGTGGTAGATTGGATAGGGACTTGGTGACTATATAAGCTACCAATCACCGACAAAGCTGAATATTGAGTTGAATAAGCACTTCCAATGACACCAGATCGACCACTAGATGCCATCATAGGTAAGGGAGAGAAAGATGAACTAGATGAATCAAACAAGGTTCTCCTTAGATCACTTTGTTGGGTTGATAATACAACGTTCCTTCTTCCTATTTTAGAAATAGGATTAATTTCAGGTGATAAACCTCTTCTTCTCCTAGAAACACAAGGGTCTAAGGACATGAAAAGAAGATAAAAATTGAAGGAAAAAGAAAATTATGGTTGATTCCGAAGCTATCTATGCCTAGCTTCCCAATGTCCTTGGGAACTTATGTCTTGTTCAATTGCTACCCATGAATGATTAAGCTCAACCTGGGTATTAACAGTGTCTAAAATGGTGTTAAACAAGTTTAAAGAAATGTTGGTCTAATCTTGAAGACCGATCTCAATATTAGGCTTCCTTGAAATAGGTACAGTCATTAAGAAATGAAATAGTCAAAGGATCAATATCATAAAAATACATATATTCGATGATAATCAAGCATAAACATCAACCAGAGAGATATGGAAGATCTCCCTAGTATGGTTGCCAAATAAATGTTGAGGATAAGATATGAAATGATCTTACTCAATAATTTTCATATCTTGCTTGGCTAAATCAAGATAGACAGGAATATCACCCTATGTTTATAGCCTCAAAAATTGCTTCCTAATCCACAAGTATTGGTTAAAAGGGATTAGGCTGATTTTTTTATAAATAAAAGATTGCTGAAAAATTCAATATTTATGTAATTTTCTGAATATAATAGATGAAAAAGTAAATGTAGAGACAAAATAAAAAATACCAAGTCAATAATTAACACATATGAGACATAAAGAAATCACTTATTTCATTCCAATTAATCAAAATAATCATTCTCTTTACAAAATTCCCTGAGGGAGTTTCGACCAAAGTCAAACTTAGATGTCCCCGATGAAAACCATACAAAAAGACTCCTGACAGAAAGTAAAAAACTGAAATTTAAAAGATGGATCAACTTTCCATAGATTGTTTCCCACTCGACTCTACACAATATCCTTTATCAGTCATGAAATTTAATTCACAAATAGACAAGTCTACGCAGACTATCAAAGATAGATCAACACCTCTGAAAAACAGGTGTTTGAATGATGTAATTTGACCTTGAATCTTGTTGTCTACAATAAGACCATGTTGTCATAAAATAGAATTAGGCTTTCAATGAATTAAATAATTAATGAAAATTGAACTATCTCAATAAAACTCAAGAGAAGACCTTAGTATGCTTTATCCTTCTATTCTCCTAATGTTCATACTTCTCTTTTTGCCTTTAAGCAATCATAATTAGTTGAAGTAGTTAAACTACCTCTTTTAGTTAAGTTAACTAAAACTCAACTAATGTTTAGTTTAAGGGGGAAATTAATAAAATAATAATAAGGGTATTTAATAAATAATAACTAGTAGGTGGGACCCCTTGTAACTCCCTTTAGTTTCTTAACACACATAAACACAACTAGTTAATCAATCAAACACATCCCTCCTTGTGTCTCCCATCATCATTCTCATAATTTGAAAATTAATATCAATGATATTTGAAACCATATCCAAAAAATATGATATCCAAAATATCCAAAAATAGTGTGTTGTCCAAAAACTTCAGTAGTCAACTGTTCTCAACAATCAATAAATAAAAACACTCAAAACCCATATTTTCCACTTTGGGAGGAAATTTTACCTTTGTTTCTACTGTCTCCCTTTGATTTCTATGAATTTTCCTTAGGCTGCATGGAGCCTTTAGGCCTGATCTCACTGATAACATGAGATCGATCATCTCTCAAGTTCCTATGAGATGAAACGGATTTGGCAGAGTCACTTGAGGGAGAGGAGGGGCATCAACAACTTTTCCTTTATCAGGTGCATGGTGGGCTTCAATTTTTAATATCTTTCTTGCATGGGAAGACTGTATTGGTGAGTGTGCAGGGGCAGCTTGGAAAATTGGGTTAACCAGTGGATGAGGAGTAGGTAGAGACAAATTGGGTCAGCCACAATGTTGGGAGACTGTCGGCTGGATAATCTCTTTCCATCCTTCATTTTTAGGGACTTTAGGTTGTAATGAGACATGAGGGGGCACTGGGATACCAGCGATATTTGGGGGTTGGAAAGTATGCCTTTCTGGCCTAGGTTGGACCACTCCTTGTCCAATCCAGTTGAAAAATCGAGGTTGGAATAGATGGTTCAACTCTTGTGGGTCTGCATCAAAATGTATCGAAAACCTTGGCCTTCTAGGGCCCCTATTCCAATTTCCTTTTCCCATGTTATTTTTACCATGGCTTCCTCTGCTGAAGAAACTCATTCATGTATACAATGTTTATTAGCAACTAGTTTCTTCAACAAACCATACATGATATATATTTAAATATGAAACAAAGTTTTTCTCAGCAACACATCAGACTCATGGAATCCAATCCATAAAAATCGTTTAATACTTTTCAATGACGAGTGGGTGAATAAGGTTTCTGGGATATATGAGGGGTTGTATTGAGTGAAAAGTGGTAAGATGAAAGGGGGTAGATCATGGTTAATTCTCAACAAATCATCAAACAACCAACTGCATTGTAATAACAAAACATATCGATTGTAATTGATCTCTGTGCCATCCTTCAACTGCTATAATACAGAGTTTTCATTTAACTATAATTCAATTTTAAGAACATGGAGTGAATAGTGAATGTGGGAAGGTGATAGGATTTGTAATGTGCGGAAAAGTGAGAGAATGGCAGGGAAAAATGAATATTGGTCATAAAACAAATCAAGTAAAACATAACTCTATACTAAAATCAATACAAAAAAAATACCAACACCATATCAACAATCACTGTGTATCAAACTGTTCGTTGTTCCAACATTTAAATTTTCTCAAAAATTATCAATTAGAACAACCTGTGCAATCATACTTATAATCAAAACAATTTTCCATTCAACAGTCCTGTTAAGAAAATTCTTGGTTTTTAATTTCTTTCCTTTCCTTTTAAGAATTTAAAGAAAACACACAACAACATTGATCCACCTCTATCCCATAATGCATCACTAAAAAATATCATACACTGTCCATCAATTCAAAATCGGCCAATTAAAACATATGCACAGGTCCCTTTCCAAATCGAATAGACTTCTGAAACATGCCCGATTACATACATTCTTCATCATATCAACCAATAAGGTTTTGCAACGAAACCATAGTCAACATAAAACTTCGAACATCATCACTGTCGATGTAACCATTTCAAATATGCACGATGATTCAATAATATATACACAATGAACATAACTAAATACACACAATCACCAATTCCACAATTTTTTATAACCCTGATCGGGCCTACTGAAACACACAGGTGTTTCCATTTTGTAATTAAGACAACGTTGTAAGAACATAGTGAGTGGAAACATCATGAGAGGATAACATCCCCTGACTGTATATAATTAATCGTTCCCAATAGTAACTCTTCAACCAATTTAGTCATAGAAATATGAGATAGGGACTCGATGAAAAATTCCATAACCACTCCACTTGATAAAGCAATCTTTGACAACCAAGAATATGCCCAAAGAGAGAAGAACGGTTGGGGATTTAAAATCAGGCTCTGTCACAACAAGAACAAGGAGACAATCAAGAGCGAGCTCATTCAACAATAGCATGAAGAATTGGACGTCCTGAGAAGAATATCAACCACAGGAAAAGACCCTTTCGATACAAGCACATTATAAATCCACGGGGTTTCCTTATAACTCCTGGTCTGGGAAATGGAAAAACAATTAGCCACAAAGGAAACAATGATGGGTAGGGTAGAAACACTGATGCACATAGTGCATTTTACGTTTGTAGAGGAGAGGTGAATTTCCATTGAATAGTGACAGATACCAAGAACACATAGAGGTATAGCCTCTATCTATTTTCTTAAGAGCCGAACCATTTGACAACAACATCGGTGAGGATGCATAACCCGAGATATAACTTATATCACCCCACAACCATACATCATATATATCGATGCTATGGCCACCCTAAGACTGATTCTTGAGATACTTTGGTGCCAAGACAATGAGAATGAGCCCATGACCATGACTATGGTATGAGAAATACAAAACAATCAAATGGCATTCTGAACACGACTGGATAGGGTTACACTCATGACTGTGAGGAAGTAACCGATAATAATACACAGAGTGAAACCCTCCACCATTTTAACACAGAGAAATATATAGCCAATTCACTTATTATACATAGAGACCCACCATGATTTTAACCAACAGAGAAACCAGTGAATGCACAACTAAAAAAAAAAACAATTCTTTTGCTTGCAACCCGAACCATTACACAATCATTTCAAAGAGGAATAACAAGTATTTACACAATTGCAATTCTCAGGAAAACACAAACCCAAGCATTACAAAGCCATTGTTTGTTCATACATAGAGTGTAATTCATGGGTTGGGTGAAAAAGAACCATACCTGTAGCAGAGAGCTTAAAAGGGCGAGCTGGCCGAGCATTTTCTTCCCAAGCCTGAAATGCAGAGCTTAACAACCAACAAACCGAAATGTAACAAATACAAATACTAGGGTGACAATCGATGGGGGGAGTATGGAGTGACGTGCATTTACTTCACGTCTCTTCCATATCCTATCCTATTCAATTATGAAGTACAAGATAACCAAACACTTACCATATCATTTAAACCATGTAATCAATTTCCAAACCATTGAAATCTACGATGATATTCCTTTCCCAATGCACCACCCAAATCATTCATACGTTAACCTTTGCCAAGCTCTTATGCCATACCATATGTATTGAAATGTTATATGCACCCAAAACAAATAAAATGAAAATCGCATAGCCACTAACCAACATATAATAATTAGGACTAACACTAATATCCTTTACCTTTTCATTTGCATATAATCCTTAACATAACTCAAACATAGATCCTATCCTTTTAGGATTTATTGTCATAAGTTTCTTTCCTTTGTTTTGGTTATGTTATTACTAACATGCTTCTTGTGTGTATGTGTCTAGGTAGTAGATCACGATGATTTGTGACATGGTTAAATCATAGCAACTATAAACACATGCCCATCATAACATAAAAACAATGCCTTGAATTGAAGAAACATCCTATAAAATGCATCATCCACCTATTACTATGCCAAAATGAAAGAAAGACTGCATTTTCAACCATGTAGGACTATTTAAGMAGCGTCGAAACAACAACAAAAAAATGTGTGATATGTCTATCTCTGAGCCTCCAGTCTACAAGGGGGTCCCACCTACTAGTATTATATCATTAGCATAGTTTAAATAATAGGGCTTAAGCAATACTTTGCGGGAAAAATTCCTCRTTGTRATTTTAATCGTCAACAAACTGGCGACTCCATAGGGAAATATGTTTCCAACAGATTAAGAACTCAAAATGTCTGGTTTCACAGACCAASTAACATCAKATCAAGAAGATATAAATCAAAATGATTATGCAACAGGGGGAAGTGAGCGGATTTAATGGAAAAATGACTRGGAATTTGGGAATTAATCATGGAAAGTGTTAAACATGAGGGGGTTTATACTTGTAAGCATAATCATTCAACCAGAATTTTCTCTTGACTTCAAGGATAAATTTTTTCTAGACTTGTTCTTTTGAATCTCAAAATGAATGAAGAAATGGAAAGCAGGAGCGGGATGTAACCAACTATCTCATAAAACAACAGCGAAAGTAGAAAACAAATTCAATGAGCCATCAGGGGTAACATTATAATAGCTATGTAAGATCGATTGTTATTGATTAACAATAATTTGCAAGAGTGTCATTGTGGCAAAACTGATCCAACATTTTATTCTGACATAAATTGAAATAAATAAAAAAAAGCAAAAAGAAAGAAATTTTATAACAGAAATGAAATTGCAAAATTGAAAACAACAGAAATGGAATGACAGAAATGCAAACAACAGAAGAAAACTACTAAAATGAAAGCATGACTGAAAACTAAAATACAGAACAATCCAAATGGCGTTAAACTCTTCAAGTTGGTTCCACATAGTGTTTTAAGTGGGAATCGTTAGTGTTGTAGGAAAACAATTGCTCTTGTAAATCCTTTATATTGTAAGAGTTTGCACCCAGGACAAAAGCAATATTGAAAGGAGCCAGCCATAGTTTTTGAAACTTTGAGTGTCTTCCCCTATCAAAATGAGATGAATCCCACAACAATACTTTCTTATTGATTTTAAATTTGACAGTTTTGACACTCGTGTTGAAATTCTTCTTAACAGTCTGTTGTCTCATTTTTATATTACCCAAGGCAAACGTCCTTTGCTCCTCTAAAGCCAGGAGTGCATTTATCCTTTGTGAAACATCAGAAGAATTTAATTATTCAACTTGTAGCATTAAAATTAAGGAGGAAAGTTCCAGCTCAGTAGGCAGAATATCTTCTTGACCATAAACAAGATGGAAAGGACTCCAAGCAGTGCTCACGCTGGTGGTGGTTCGATCTACCCAAAGGGAGTAAATGAGGAGAGTGCCATTGACAAGGCTTATCTTCGATGAGCCTTTTGAAAATTCTCACCAGATTCTTATCGGTAGACTCGGCCTGCCCATTTCCTTGGGGATAATAAGTTGATGAGGTAAAAATTTTAACCCCCAACTTAGCTAAAAATTGGGTCAGCTTAGCAGAAATAAAAGTGGGACCATTGTCTGTAATAATTTCCAAAGGGAGACCAAATCTGGAAAAGATGTTATTTTCAAGGAAAGAAATCACCTGATCATCTATCGAATGTTCAAGAGGGATAGCATCAACCCATTTTGTAAAATAGTATGTTGTTGTCAAAAAAAAGACTTGTCCTGCTGAATACGAAGGATTAATAGGACCAATAAAATCCAATCCCCACTTTGAAAAAGGAAAGTCTAGGAGGACAGGTTATAATGGCATGGCTGAAAGGAATTCTTTCCCAACAAATTTCTGGAACTTGTCACAGATCTCGAGAAAACATTGTTGGGTATGTGTTATATTCTTTGCAC
>ML817482.1:12224-25668 GCA_009831015.1 Picea engelmannii | reverse complement strand
GGCATTTCTGATGATTATTTATGGTATCCCTTAATTAGTCTCTTAGTTCACCATTTTCACACAATATTTGCATCATGTTGTAAAACTTTGGAGGTACTAGAAAATTATTATTGTACAATTTATGTTTATTTGATAACCATTAGATATTATCTTGGGTATGGCTTTCAATGGCACAATTATTTACACCTAAGATAGCATCCTTCTATGAGGAATACTACAAGAATAAAGGTGTTCAATTCATTAAGGGTACTATTATGTCTTGTTTTGAAAATGACTCACAAGGTAAGGTGAGTAGTGAATTGTCATTGACTCATTTAATGGATGTGAAAATTGGTCTAAAGTCTCTCTTAAGAATTCTATTTATAATTGTTTTCTCGCAAATGTGAAGAAGGGTATAACTAATTCAGAGGCCTTCGTTTAAAGGATATTGTTTTATTACTTTATGTAAATTTGTATGCTTCCATCTTAAATATTAGAGGTAAGCATTACATTTAACATTGTCAAATCTATCTATAGGAATGGGTGGCTTTACTGTGTTCAATGACACTTGGACTTTTTGGTATTGCAAATTTGAATGAAGGAAATCCTCTTTCTAGAACAAATCTAGAAGTGGACTTCTTCAACAATATTCTTCACATTTAGGTTTGATAGCATGCTTTTCCTTTATTGTTCTTCCCATTTTCTTCTTTGTGTTGAAATCAGTGTATATGTTGATTGGAGTTTTTTTATTTATGTAGAAGCATAGGAGATCAAGAGAAATGCCATGGTTTAGAAATATCTTAGATGTAAATCTATCTAAGTTAAAATATATTGTTTAAGTTTGTATATGTTTAATATCTATGGGTGCCACTGGAGTGGTATGTTGTTAGTATTTTATCTATCCTTTCCTAACCATTCCTTGTTGCTACCTATTGACATTGCTAGTGTATATGGAATATTATGCATGACAATCTCATGCAAATATTTGTGCCACCCTTTTTTAGCTTGTTGTTTGAGGCCAAAGGTGATAGGGAGGGAATGTTGTGAATTATTTCTTGGAAACCCTTTATTGTATTGTTGGTCAAATAAGATGGGACACTTACTCTAGTTTATTGATGAGAACATTTTGATTGGTGGCTTCCAAGGAAGAGAATAACAATATAATTATACGACTGATTTGTTTTATATTAGATATGTTTAATTCTATTGATGGAATGTCCTCAACCATAGAACCAAATAAATGTGATCATCAAACTGATATTGGTGAAACAACATATTTTTATAACTATTTTTCACCTTTATTGTTCAACTAATAACATCAAGTAAAATATATTTGGTCTTGTCTTGCAGGTTCTTTCGGACAAGGATGTAGGAGAAAGTGTGATCCGCCCAATCTACCATGGATCATATTATTTGACACTAACTTTGAAAGTTTGTGATGGATTGTATGCTCACAAGGAAATTTTTGAGGGGGACAAAGACCACCAGGATTTTACCACTTACCTTTGTCTTGGAAAAACACTATCAATTGGGGAAGACATTTTTGAAGATCTTGATGAGGTTTGTCCAATGCAGAATTATGTTGGTCTTGATTCATGCTTATAGTCTAAAGGGATTAAATCTATGTCTTAGTAGCTTAAGTTTAATCACCTTCTTTTTCCAAAATCTTTCATATGTTAATAGGGCAGTAGTAGTAACATTTTTTTTTTCAAGTGGCACTAGATTGACATTCACATATGTCTTCTCCTTATATTCATTATCTTAATTTTCTCCCATAATCTAAACTTGAGTTTTCTTCGGATATGTTCCCATTTCTATCTCAGCAACAAGCTTAGAAACCAATGGGAAAAAAGCATAAGGTCCCACCCCAAGAAAAATCACAATTTTCATAGGAAGCACACAACCACATGGTGAAGCAAGAGGAGTCTTTGTCAGTGGCTCAACACAAGTCGATGTTGTACAATCTATAAAAAGAATACATTAGAAATCATATATAAAGTATCTTCATGTTTAGATTTCCCCTATTGACCAGAACAGTTGAAAAATTAACCATATTCTTTATAAGGATCCTACATTTTCTTCGGCTAACATGGAATATCCTTTTTTCTAATGTTGGGAAGTGCCAGGAATCTAGTACTTCCTGGTGAAACAAATCCAGGAAACTTGAGAAATTTTTAGAAACAATAAGAAATTCTTGTGTACCTTATGAAGAGATTCACTTCTTAATATTCATAACACATGGAATATAATATCAAACTTGGGACAAAGAGATCATGATAAAAGATGTATCTTCTTCTCTTTTCTATGATAGTATGGAAAATATATTATCAGTGAGAGAAAACTCCAAGGTTTCAGAAGCTTCCTTTGGTGAGATTCTTCCTATCATAGGTGAAGATGCTTTTGTAAATTTTTTCCTTGTTTTAGGAATTGTTGGAATTTTTTTTTGTAAATGAGGTTATTGAGCATATAATTAGTTTCATCATTATTTTTTCAGTTAAAAATAACATATAATCCATAATGTTATAACAATTTATTAATTTCTATCTTTTGTAGAACAAGATATCAAGTTTGATCCTCTAAGAGAGTATATTTCAAGAAGTCTCACTTTGGATCCATATTGTTTTGCAGGTCTAGAGTCCACAACCTTTCTTGCAAGGCTATGACTACAATGATGGAGAAGGAGAGTCCACCTATTGAAATTCCCCTACTTGTGTTTACCATCATGGGGAGGTCTAAAGGAAGGAAGTTTAACTCATGAGTGTCATTGAAATATTTGGAAAACTTTTTGATGTAGATGATTTTCATGTACTTTTCCCAAAGCTTGATATTGCAATTGAGAGTATAATGGAGACATTTTTTTTCATGGACTAGATGATCAATGATCATCGTTTATTATTGTATATTCAGCTAGAAAATCAAATGTATTGTGATAGTACTTGACTTTTTATATTTTTTATATAATATTTATGTGGTTCAAATATATGTGTTTACTTGATCTTATTTATAGTATTGTTAATTAATGCTGCAAGTTTACATGTTTATATAAATTTAATGTATTTCCATTGATTCCATTGCATATATGAAATATTTATTTATTATTTAAGTATATAATTTTATATATAATTTGTTTCATTGATATTAGGTTAGCATCAACATTGTATGACATTGTTTAAAATTATTCACATCATATTAATTTATTTTGAATAATAATGAATAAAGATAAGAAAATGAATATAAACTACTAAATTAGGAATAAATATAACCATAGATACTACTATTATTGTAGTCGTGTTATAAGGGACTAGGATTATACTATTTTCATAGCTCTTTATAATGCGACTAAATATATGACTAAATAATGACTAAATAAACTAATCAATATGCTACAAGATGACAACCATTTATGACTAATTAAACTAGTAAGTGTACTACATAATGGTGACAATTAATGACCAATTAAACGAGTAAATGTACCACAAAATGGTGGAAATTATTGATATTGGTAGCATCAGATAGGTATTTCCGCACAAGTCTAAGTGTCTAGACGTGTGGAAGTCATCCAAAGCCTTCTACCTTGAGACTTTAATTTAATTAAAGGAACTATTAAAGTAAAGTTATTTTATTAGTTATTTTAGTTTTATTTAAAGAAATACTTAATTAGAATTAGTGAATTAAATAATAGTCATTGATCTCAAGTGAGGTGAGAAGCAATCCCAATCGTTGATCACTTTGGAGATTAGGTTTAGTTCATAACTCAATCTTATAAAAGAAAGGCTAGGGTGAAGGAGAAGATGTGGTTGATATGGAGCAGAGAAGGACTTTTACTTAGAGGATTGGATCACAAAGGACTATGATTCAAGGATATATTGGATAGGTGAAGGAATTTCATCTAGAGATCAGGTCAGGGAGAAGACAAAACAGGGGCAGTCACAAGTGGGTTTTAGTGGATTGAATACAAAACAACAATATCGCATCATACAGAGTGTCGTACAATATTTGAGTGTGTGTACGTGGGTTTCAGTGGAGATAGTCGGGTATACACATGTTTGCTTACAGAAATGCACATACATCTCGAGAAATTTGAAAAACCAAGGTTGTACAGTAGATCATGAATTTCTAGGTACTATGCATAGTTTTTTGTATTTCTCTATGGGAAATTTTCCCAAGTGCGGGAGCCCTTGTAAAGTTTGAAGTTATTTGAATGATAAGCTTAGTTGATGGGGAAAATATCTTTGTGTATTGTGTGTGAGATTTTGGTTTCCAGTATTGTTTTTTCTATATTTAAATAAGTTGAATATTCCAACAAGTGTATGTTGTTCTTTGAGATGTTAATTTCATTTATAGTAAGGAAATCACTAGATAACAAGATACCTAGGTGTTGAAGTAGGGATTTCAACATGGTATCAAATAAGCCACTCTAAGAGGAAGCTAAATTTAAAATCCATAGCCATTGATAGAAAATCTATCAGATCTGGAAGGAGATGTTAGCAGATCCACAACCAACAATCATAAATCAACGCTAGGATTTAAGGGAAACAACAGTACTGAGGCATTTGTAGACATACAGAGTTTTACACATGTTGCAGATGGAGTAGTTTCATTCATACATGGGTTTATTTGGAGACATTTTTGTATACATGGGTTTCACTAAGGAAAGTCACGTACATATGTGGGTTTTTGTGGTGATATGTACGTACAAGGACCATACATGTCAGTAAAGGGGCAATTTCATCAACAAGTTATTTCCAAGGTAGTTTATCAGGTCTAAGGGATGGCATCAACAAGTCTGAGAGTTGAAGACATATTGGATGGAACATCCAAATTCCTATCTTTCTTTATCCAACTTCATACCTTGGAAAGAAAGAGTTACTTTGGCATTAAAGGAGTATGACCTTTGAGAGTTAGTGGACAAAGTAGTTATTCCACCAATAGATCTTGTATCTTTGGCATCTCACGAGATGAAGGAGATCAAAGGTAAGAGGGTTATCTTGGATTCATTGAAGTGTCATCTAATTCCTCATTTATCTGAGAATAAGAAGGCCAAGGAGATGTTTGATTCACTGGTAGGATTATTCTAGAGAACTAACATGAATGTGAAGATGGTCTTAAGAAATAGACTAATATATATGGAGATGTTCAGATCTAACAATGTTACTATATATTTCATGAGGATCACTTAGCTATGTGATCATATTGTATCCATAGGGGAGAAATTGGATGATGTAGAGATTATTAATGCAGCATTGAAGGGTTTTCCAAAGTATTGGGAACCATTTGTCAAGGGAGTTTGCGCTTGAGAAAAACTTCCAAATTGGAAAATAATTTGGGATGATTTCATCCAGGAAGAGACTCAGGAGGAGTCTAAAAGAAACAAGTGGGGAAGTAGTGATGAGAACTTGGCCCTTGTCAGTAAGACAAGGAAGGGAAAAGGAAAGAGTTTGAACAAGAAGGGTAACAGTGATGGAGTATCATCGAAACTGGGGAAGAACATGGACTTGAGTAAAATCATGTGCTTATCAGGTCATAAGAATGGACATTATGCATCTCGGTGTCTAGAGAGGAATAAAAAAAGAGGAAATATGCAGAGAGAAGCATCAATAGAGAAACAACTAGATGAGGTTGCAGTGAATTTTGAGAAGGATTTCTCACTAGTCTCTTTCCTTTCTACCATCACAACTACCAAGAGTGTGTGGCACTTAGAAAATGGTGCATCTCATCATATGATATAACTGTAGGAGATATTTATTAGTCTTATAGAGAGTGACTTAGATGTTCATGTGGATCTTGTTCATGATTAAAATTATGCAGTTAAGGGAGAGGGAAAATTTATGTTCTACCTTGAGTCAGGAAGTTCGTTTGATGCCCAAGATGTGCTTTACATACCAAGACTGAAGAAGAATTTTCTCTCAGTATCAACTATGGAGGATAAGGGTTTTTTCATTACGTTTTAGAGTGGGAAAGTACTCATACATCCTTAGAAATATATCTCAGACACATCAATGGTCATTGGGTTTAGAGAGGGAACTTTATACAGGTTGTAAAGCAAGCTTATTGAAGCCTTAGTACACAATAATGATAGCCTATGTGATTTATGGAATAGGAGGTTGGTATACATAAACTATAGATAATTATCGATTATGAGGGGGATTTTTATAGGTCTTCCAGAGTAGAAGGGAATGCACAAAGGGTGTGCACTTGGAAAGAATTCCAAGGTTGTTTTTCCAAGCAGCGAAAGTAGGTCCAAGGGGATCTTGTACCCTATCCATTCAGATGTGAGTGGGTTGATGTCAGTAGCATTAGTGCAAGAAGCATCATACTATGTGACATTTATTTATGACTTTTCCAAGAAAACTTGGATCTTATTTATGAATACCAAGGATGACATCTCTTGTCGGTTTCAAGAGTTCAGGGCTCAGGTGGAGAACTAGACAGGGAAGAAAATCAAGGTCTTGAGGTCGAATAATGGGGGAGAGTACACCTCCAATTAATTCAAGTATTTATGAAAGGAGGCAGGGATCAATAGGGATTTGATATTCTCATACAACCTTCAAAAAAATGGGGTTGTGGAAAAAAAGAAATGGTCCATCATCAATTTTTCTAGGGATATGATACATGACTAGTAGTTTCCTATGTTTCTTTCGGTAGAGGTGTGTTGTTGGTTGTTGAGCTTGATTATCTTCCTGATTCAAAGGTCTTTGTTTTCAGCCTTGTTTATACCCCATGAAGAATTTACACCCCAAAAGAGTGTACACTCCTCCACGTGGGGGAGTGTAGGGGATTGATGGGGGTTCGGGGGCAAAGCCCCTGAAGGAAAAATAGCCTTGTAAATGTATATTGTAATTTTATTGTAAATATGGACCGTTCAATATAAGGTCGCAGTTTTGACGGTAGAAGTTATGTTAGGGTTTTTTCCCCTAGAAAGAAGCCCTCTTTTATGAGGGAAATGTATTGCAACTATGTATCATTGTGAATATTGTATTCTGAGTGAGGATACTGTGAGAGAAATAAGAGGAAGTTGTAGCAGGTTTGTTGTAGGTTATATCCCTTCATTTGTTGGATAAAAATAAAGGAAGGACCTGGCAATTTCTCTGGTGGATGTAGCCCACACTGGGTGAACCACATATATTTGTTTCTCTATTGTATTGTGTATCTTATGTGTTTTATTTTTACATTTTTTTTTATTTTATTGCTCTGTGATCCTGTTTTTCTAACAATTGGTATGAGAGTGAAAGGTAACTCATAGGAAAAGAGGGTTTATAGTTCGAGTGGGAGCAATGGTGGAAGATGGAAAGTTTAGGGTCAAGAAATTTAACGTCCAAAACTACCAGTTATGGAAGATGCAGATGGAAGATTATTTATATCAAAAGGATCTATTTCTACCATTGGGTGGAATAGCAAAGAAGTCAACGACCATGAAGGATGACGAATGGGAGGTTCTTGACAGAAGAGCAATAGTAACGATACGGATGGGCCTGGCAGCGTCGGTGGCTTTCAATATTTCAAAATAAAATACAAAGAAGGAGTTGATGGATGCATTGGCTAAACTGTATGAAAAACCATCGATGTCCAATAAGGTATTTCTAATGAAGAGATTATTTAATATGAAGATGTCAGAAGGTGGGTATGTTGGAGATCATTTAAATGAATTTAATATGGTTACTAATCAACTAAGTTTTGTAAAAGTGGACTTTGATGATGAGGTCAGGGCTCTTCTAATCTTGTGCAAATTGCCAGAAAGATGGAACAGCTTGGTCATGGCTATAAGTAACTATGTCTCTAGTTCAAACACTTTAAAATTTGATGATGTTGTTGGTTTTATCCTTAGTGAGGAAATGCGATGGAAAAGCATAGGTGAGACATCATGTAATGTGTTAAACATGGAGAATAGGGGAAGACAAAAGGATAGAGGAAAGGGCTCAGGGAACCGAAAGAATTCTAGGAAGGGAAGATCAAAATCTATATTTGGAAATATAGAGTGTTGGAATTGTGGAAAGAAAGTACATTTGAAGAAAGACTACAGAGCTCCAAAGAAACAAAGAGATGGATAATAGGAGAAAAATCAAGAAGAAAGTGTAACAGGTGATGTGTTACAAGATGATTTTATTCTTTCTGTAGATAATATTTATGAGTCTTGGGTAGTAGATTTAGAGGCTTCATTTCATGCCACACCCATACGAGAAAAATTCTAGATTATGTTCAAGGTGATTTTGGACAGGTTCATTTGGGTGATGATGCACCATGAAAAATTGTTGGAATGGGAAAGGTAAAAATAAAGCAAAGTAATGGAAACCAATGGTTGTTGAAAGAGGTGAGACATGTTCCATATCTAAGGAAAAATATAATTTCAACAGGGTAATTGGAAAGTGAAGGTTGTATATCCATATTTACAAGTAAGGTGTGGAAGGTCACCAAAGGATCATTGGTGATAGCAAAAGGAGAGAAGGTTGGTACATTGTATTTATGTACTGGTAATACTGACTCGTTTATCTCTTTATCTTCTACAAGAGTGGATACAAGACTATGGAATCATAGGCTCGGACACATGAGTGAGAAGGGGATGCAGATACTTCACAAAAAACAATTGTTTCCATATATTAAACAAATTGATTTGGATTCATGTGAGCATTGTGTTTATGGAAAACATAAGAGAGTCATATTTCTCAGAGTCTAAAAAGAAAAGAAGAGTGAAAGGTTAGAGATTGTGCATACAGATGTATGGAGACTAGACCAGGTATCATCTCTTGGTGGCTCTCATTATTATTTTACTTTTATTGATGATGAAACTAGAAAAACTTGGGTTTATTGCATTCGACAAAAATATGATGTTTTTGATACTTTTAAGAAATGGAAATCTTTGGTTGAGAATGAGACGGGAAAAAGGTTGAAGTGTCTCATATCATAAAATGGAGGTGAATATTGCAGAAAGGAGTTTGATGATTATTGTTCATACCATGGGATTCGTAGAGAGAATACAATTCCATGAACACCACAAGAAAATGGTCTGTCAGAAAGGATGAACAGGACAATCATGGACCGTGCAAGGAGTATGAGATTGCATGTTGGTTTTCCCTTACAGTTCCAGGAATATGTTGTAGATATTGTTGTTTACTTAATAAACATAGGACTTTCAATCTCTTTGGATGGTAGAACTCTAGAGGAGGCATGGACAAGTAAGAAGGTAAACTATTCTTTTTTGAATATTTTCGGTTGTGAATCATTTGCCCATATTGATAAAGAAAATAGAACAAATCTTGAGGAAAAATCCAAGAAGTGTACCTTTATTGGATATAGTGTTAACGATTTTGGTTATCTCTTATGGGATTATGAAAACAAAAAAATCATTAGGATTATAGATGTCATATTCAATGAGAAGGTCATGTACAAAGATCAGTTGTAGGGAAAGAAACAGGAAAAAGAAAAAACAGAATACACAGTGCTTGATGATATCACTGAAAAAGAAATTCCAAAGGTACAAGAAAATCAAAATGTACAACAATAGGATCAGGAGGTAACTCAAACTCCTGCAAGTGTTGTTAGAAGATCTACTAAGTTAAGTAGACCCCCTGAACGATACTCTCCTTCATTGTATTATTTATTATTGATTGATTCTGGTGAACCAGAATGTTATGAAGATGCAATGCAAGTAGACACCAAAAAGAAGTGGGAGCAAGGCATGAAAGAGGAAATGGATTCCTTGGTAAATAACCAGACTTGGGACTTGGCTCAGTTGCCTGCAGCAAAAAGAGCATTGCAGAATAAATGGGTTTACAAGTTGAAGGAAGAATATGAAGGAAAAAAGTAGTACAAGGTTAGACTTGTTGTAAAGGGGTTTGCACAAAAGAAAGGTATAGATTTTGATGAAATATGTTATCCTGTTGTTAAAATGACTTCAATTAGGACTATTTTAAGTCTTGTGGCAGTAGAATATTTGCATCTTGAACAATTAGATGTAAAAACAACTTTTCTCCATGGGGATTTGGAGGAATATATTTATATGCAACAACCACAGGGGTATGAGGTCAAAGGGAAGGTGAATTTGGTATGCAGGTTGAAGAAGAGCTTGTATGGCCTAAATCAAGCTCCAAGGTAGTGGTATTTGAAGTTTGACAAGTTTATGACAGAACAAGGTTATAGTAGATGTCATTTTGATCATTGTGTTTATTTTAAAAATCTAGGAAATAGAAGCTATATTATCTTGATATTGTATGTAGATGACATGCTTGTTGCAAGGTCTAATATGAAGGATATAAATGTGATCAAGAAGAAATTAGCTAATTAATTTGCGATGAAGGATTTGGGTGCCGCAAAGAAAATCCTTGGTATGAGAATAACAAGAGATAGGAAAAATCACAAATTAACATTGTCTCAGGGTGAGTACATAGAGAAGGTGTTGGAGAGGTTTAGAATGCAGAATGAAAAACCAGTTAGTACACCTTTGGCCAGCCATTTCAAATTAACTAAGGAAATGTGTCCCAAGACATGGGAGGAGATAGAATACATGTCGAGGGTCCCTTATTCATCAATAGTTGGTAGTTTAATGTATGCGATGGTTTTCACAACACTAGATATTGCACATGGAATGGGAGTTGTGAGTAGGTATATGGACAATCCAGGTAAAGAGTATTGGGAGGCAGAAAAGTGGATTCTTAGTTATTTGAGAGGTACTGCTACTCATGCATTATTTTTTGGATTTTCAAACATTGTTCTACATGGATATGTTGATTCAGATATGGAAGGTGATAAAGATAGCAGGAAGAGAACCACAAATTATGTTTTTACTATAGGTGGAACAACAGTAAGTTGGATTTCAGAAATGCAAAAGGTTGTTTCACTTTCAACAACAGAAGAAGAGTATGTTGTTGTTATAGAGGCTAGTAAAGAAATGATTTGGTTACAGAGATTTATGGATGAATTGGGAAAGAAGTAGGAGAATAGCAGGTTGTACTATTACAATGAGAGTTTCATTCATCTTGAAAAGAAATAAACCTTCCATTCGAAGACTAAGCATATACATCTCAGTTACCATTTCATACGATATGTCTTGGAAGATGTAAATTTGAAGTTGGAAAAGATACACACTAGCTAGAATCATGCAGACATGTTAACTAAGGGAGTAACCAGGGAGAAACTAAGTTCCTGATCCGTTTTAGTTGGTCTTCAAGCATGAATATGAAGATGAGAAATTTTCCAGGTCTAATAAGGATCATAGTCCAGCAAATAAAATGGTGGTGGAGTTGTTTAGATCAATATCCAAGTGGGAGATTATTGGTTCTATAGCTTGATTATATTCCTGATTCAGAGGTCTTTGTTTTCAGTTGTGTTTATACCCCACAAATACTTTACACCTAGGAAGAATGTACACTCCTCCATGCAGGGGAGTCCAGGGGGGGTTACCCCCCTGCGGGGTCTAGGGGGGATATCCCCTTGGCTAGGGATTCTGGGGGAAAGCAGGCCTCTGACGGGGGTTCAAGGGTGAAGCCCCCAAAGGAAAATTTGTCTTGTAAATATATATTGAAATTTCATTGTAAATTTGGACCATTCATTATAAGGTCGTAGATATGACGGTAGAAGTTATGTTAGGGTTTCTTTCCCTAGAAGGCAACCCTCTTTTACGAGGGAAATGTATTACATCTATGTATCATTGTGAATATTCTATTCTAAGTGAGGAGACTATGAGAGAAAGAAGAGGAAGTTACAACGAGTGTGTTGTAGGTTGTATCCCTTCATTTTTTGGATAATAATAATAAAGAAAGGACTTGGAAATTTCTCTAGTGGACGTAGCTCACACTGGGTTCACCACGTATATATGTGTCTCTATTGTATTATGTATCTTATGTGTTTTATTTCTACATTTTTTTATTTTGTTTCTCCGTGATCCTGTTTTTCTAACATGTGTAACATGACACTATATGTGCAGAATATGAGTCCTCACAGGATATTGGGGGACAAGATTCCAAAGGAGGCATTCTCAAGAGTGAAGCCAGAGATAAGCCATTTGAGGATATTTGGTTATCTAGTCTACATCCATGTGCTTATGGAGAAGGGGATGAAGTTAGAGACTTCAATACATAAGGGTATATTTTTGGGGTACAATGAGACCTCAAAAACTTAAAAGATCTCCATACCATCACATAGGAAGAAAATTATGAGAAGATATTTTAAGTTTGAGGAGAAATTGGCATCTAAGAGATCTTAGGAGCCATCAATAGTGACAGAGGATGAGGAGCAGTAGGCTCTGAAGGATGAGTGGCAGTCAACAACTTAGACTTCAGGCAGAGAGGAGGATTTATCACCTTCTAATTATGTCAGGAGACCCAAGTGATTATTAAAGACATTAAGGGATGTTGGTGAGGCTCCTAGGAGTGAATTCAGAGAGCGTGGGCCTCCGAGAAATTTTTTGAACTACATGGCACTTATTAGTAGCATCATTAATGATGAGCCTTCTAGTTTTGAGGAAGTTGTATATCAATAGGTATGACGGGATGCCATGGTATAGGAGTACACCTCTATTATGAGGAATGTTGTTTTGGACATAGTGTTGAGATTGGAGGGGAAGTCAATTGTGGGTTCTAGGTGGCTCACAAATTTCCTCAACAAGATCATTGAGGAAGTAGTATACATAGAGAAAACTTAGGGATTTGAGGTACATGGCGGAGATTCTCATGTGTGTAGGCTTAATAAATCCTTGTATGAACTCAAACAAGAACCCAGGGCATGGTATTCTAGCATTGAGAAATACTTGCAGAGTATGGGCTTTACCAAGAGTGATCCAGATACTAACTTGTACTTCATACTTGCTGGGGTTGATCTACTCATATTGGTTCTTTACATAGATTTGTTTTTTTTTCACGAGTGCAGATGAGCTTATTGAAAGGTGCAAATAAAATTTAGCTATTGAGTTTGAGATGAAGGACATTGGCTTGATGCACTATTTCTTGGGTTAAAGGTATGGAAAGTATTAGAAGAGATATTCTCCTTGGATTACCACTTTGCTTTTCCTATAATTTTTCCTTTCATCCCAATCTGCCACAGGTCATGTTGCCCATGTCTTATAGTTCTTGATTGGTTATGAAAAATTGTGTCATGTACTAACTATTCATGAGAATTTGGTGTTAATTCCTTTATGGAAGGTATGACCTGCTCCTCCTCCTGATCCAACATCGAAGGCTCATAGAGTTTGAGATTCTCCACATTCACTATTGAGTAAATGTGCATGTGTGGGGGTAGAATGAGTCTGTAGGTATTATCTCCCACCTTTTCAAATACCTAAAAAAACCTATATTGTAGAGCCTTGATCTTCTAACCAAGACCCTATAGTATTTCCTTATTCAACTATAACCATACTTTGTCTCCCACTCTAAATGTTTTCTTTGTTTTGTGATGGTAATGTCTAGCCTTGTAATTTTCCTCTAACTTCTTCAATGTCTCTTATACTTGAAAATGGATCTACCTGATCTTCTCAACA
>ML817482.1:0-12124 GCA_009831015.1 Picea engelmannii | reverse complement strand
TATTATCATCAGTATTGAGACACATATAGTGGTTCTTATCAATTCCAACACCTTTCCATAGACGTCTCAATTCCGACACCTTTCTCTAGACATCTCAGTTTCGACGAATTGATGCAGGAGCATTGCAAGCACGCGCAAGTGGAGGACAACTGGATATGCACAAACACACATTTTGGAGATATTTTGAATTTGAAAATATGAGACATTAATGTAATATCTGGAAGGGATATGTTTGCATTTATAGTTTGGAGATTGTAACACAGATTTTGAGCGGTTTCTCTCATCTGTCGGTTGTATGCCATTTAAGGTAATAAATGTAAAGTAGATGTAGGATTTAATTTCGATTGGATAGCTTAGAGTTGTAGGAGGGAAAAATAAAGAAATATCCCTTGTATGTATTGTATTGTATCATTATTCTCATTGTAAGAGTTAGAGAAGTGATAGAGCAAGAGCATACGAGAACAAAGCAGAAAGTTGTGGTAGTTGCATAAGTCGATCACTGTTTCTATTGAACCCATGTACAAAAGAAATTGAATTTAATACAAGAAGTCTTTGATTCCATTTCATTGTGTTGTTATGGTTACTGTTTGCATCTATTGAATGGTATGTTTACAGTTTTCTTATATGCTCGGTTATGTATTTGTTTCAATGATTATGTGTATGATTTCATGTTGAATGTATGAAGTAAGTGAGAGGGAGAGTATGTGTTTCAATTTTTTCTCATCCTGAGAATTCTTGCAAGGAGTGCATTGAAGGTCCCCAAGGAGTGCATTGACAAGATTTTTGATTTTTACCTTAGAAAAGCTCAGGAGAGATATCGTTGTTTTCACACCAATAGAAGTGAAAGTATAGCACAAAGTCATGCAAGGTGTGCGTAGGATGAGTTAAGTCTTAGAATTTTCCAAATTAGGAAAGTGGTTGAAGTATTTCTATCGTAAGGATTGCACAGAAGAGGAAGACATCAGATAATCAAAGATTATCGTGAAGGTCGCAAGGAGTGCGCCCAAAAATCCCTTTGAATCTTTGAGTTTTCTAGCAAGAACCACGCTCAAGAGAGATAGATACTTCGAAGAATCCGAAGGAAAGACGAGGATCAAATTCACCTCGCAGAAGGAAATATTAGAAGGAAGGACACCAATTTCTTTGGAAAGAGTTGTCAAGAGTCTGAACTGACAGTTAAAATTCTCGGAGGGAGAACTACCTATTTCCCATGGACCGTTGGATCTAGTGGATCAGCGGGAAGGTTAAGGCAAGAGTATTTCAATACACGTAAGCCCAGAAGGGAGATAGAAGTTGTTATATATGAATCAATGAGGGTCGTTGATCTTGTGTTGGAAATTTCAGCATTTTGGGAGTCGGGAGTGTGGAGGAAACAACTACCTAGAAGTCATAATACGCGAAATCCCGACATAATCTAGATCATCATATCATCGAAGGTTTGAGACCGTTGATCTATGGCAAAGGAATATTGGTATTTTGGCTATCGGGCAAAGGGATAACTTTACATCATGAATCCCCGATACATGAAATTTCGATGTGCGAAAGTTGGGCCCCAGGTCACAATCGGGGGTCACATCAGTGAAGAGCTAGGGAGGAGCTAGAGACCACTATCCCACTTCAGGGTTTCAGGATTTGAAGTAGTCAAGGAAATTGACAAAAGGAATTGTGAAGTCGAAAAACCCGACGTGCCCTTTTTGGGGTTAAGTCTGTGGTCATGAGGAGTGGAGGTTTACGTCTAGCGCTTGTTTCGCATGGGCGTGGCTTCTAAGAAGGACCTGTGGTTATATGAGTTGAAGATTCCATTTGGGAATCAAAGATCCATTTTTTCTTAGGGAAATAGAAGGATCCAAAGACCAGGAGGTCAAGAAGAACCTGTTGAGGTAGGGGTGTTGTGTCACGAATGTGGGAAGGATTGAAAATAAATTAAAAATTTGAAATATTTATCTTGTATTTTTCGATAGTATGACCAATTTTATCCATATCGTTGGAAATAGTTCGTTGATAATTTTTGAATATGCAGTAGTGAGTGTTTTCGACTAGATGTTGTTTTCCTATAAGAAGTCAATTTGGTGGGTTTCAACCTTTGGAATCAAATGAATTATTGTTGGAATGACCCTTTTTTCACTTCATAGCATTAACAAGGAAGTGGAGGGCTAGCAATTTCCCTTTTATCCTATTTACAAAATTTTGTCATATCTTCTACCTCAAACCTATAACATTGTTGTGACTGGGTCACTCTTTTGATTCATGATCAATTGATCATACTATGTGTGTTCTCATCTCCTAATATTGTTATGAAGCATGATAGAATTTGGCATTGGATGGATTCCTCTCTGTCTCTCAACTATGAAGTGGATTGTTGGAAAGGGCTTTAACATGGTGGAGTGGGAAGGTGATAGATGTGGAGGCACAACTATTATTCTTATTGGTTTAGAGAAGTAGGTTTGGTGTTGGTGTAAACATTAACTCCAAATATTTAACCCTAGTTGGAAGTAAAAGGGGATTGAACATGGTAGTTGGTTCACTTGGACTGACTATAAATAGGGGCATAATCAAGTGCAGGATAGATTGGATCAATTATATGGACCCCAAGAGGATATGTTGTTTTTAGGAAAACTTCAACCTATGGATGTGTTGATGGATGTGGCATACCACCTTTTGATTCAAACTATGAATTATTTGGGTCACACACTTGATTCATGCCCTTATTCCTTTTTGAAGTTGAATGCATCCCATTTTTTACATTCTCTAGTTTAGAGAGTTTGGATCATCTCCCCTAGGTGAGTGGGAGCTCAAGGATGGATTCTTTTGTGGGAGGATTTGGCTGATCACAATATTAATTTTATGTAAGGTTGGGGGTGAATGATGGCCTACAAACATAAAAAGGAGTTGTGGGTAGCTTGGTTTAGGACTGAGGAGGTTTTAATATTCATAGAGGAGAATCTTCATAATGTCACTCTTCAATAGGAGGCTATGAAGTTGGATATGGAAGTTCATAAATATGAGGATTATATTTTCAAGAGTACTAGGATCTACACCAATCTTAAGTGGATTTAGGAGGGGAATGAAGGGTCCAAATTTTATTTTGACTTCCTTAAGAGGAAGGTGGTTTCTAACAAAGTATCTTGCATAAGACCCTTCTAAGGTAAAAGGTGTCTTTAGTTCTCATTTTTAGAATATTTTTTCTCCTTATTATTTAAATTTGGGGTGGTGCCTGCTAGAGATGCATGTTGTAGGGTTGTTCCCCTTAAATTTTATCGTGGTGACTAGGACAGGTTGGATAGATAATTTTTGAGGGAGGAGTTGTACAATGCCTTGAATTCCCTGAAAAATGGAAAGTCTTTAGGTATGGATGATCTTTCTTGATTTTTACAAGGCTATGTGGAGCACCATTGGTGATAATTTTTTTTGCTTGGATTTTAAATTCTTCACTATAATATACCTTACCACCCACAGGTTGGGCACACTACTTCATAATGCACTTCAAAGCTAATTTCAAAATTATAATAACATTTAATTAATAAAGAAGCATGAAAGACTTTCATGCAATAATCAAGATTCACGCTACAATATAAAAAAAATGGACAATATGCCATGCACAACAATAACTAGCAAACATGCATATTATAAAATTGAATCTGAGAGATAATAATTAATACACAACGGAAATAAATATAAAAGCATAGAAACACATGGAAAATATCACTTATCTTAAACAAAATTAATCACCAACTGGCTGCAGACCAAGGTAGTTCCACCCAACCATAGGCATTGTTGTTCCAAGTCTCAATAGTAGGTCACCCATTAGCCAGGGCTATGAATCCACAAGGATGGTTCCAGAGTGTCACTTAGCTTTTGAAACCATTCAACACTTAAGATCTCATAAGTTTCACAAGACACAACAATCCAAAGTACACCAAATCTCTTCTCTCCATCCCACACCACCCAAAGACAATGAACCCCCTTCATTGCCACTTAGTCCCTCATGTTGTCCACTTGTTTCCATGGATCTATTGCATCTATTTCATAATCTCCATGCTAGGACTCTCAAGATTCGTAGTTGTGACTCTCTAGGATCTTTTAATTGTTTGGGCGATCCGACCTTTACTAAAATAAAAAAATACAATATTTAATCTGGGGACTCAAAATTAGTGTATTACATTCTCCTCTTCCTTATTTTTGCACTATCCATAGTGCATATACGAAATAGAAATCAAAATTTCAAAAGTTCTCAAAAAGTCACTAGTACTCTACCCACACGACATCTTCATCCCCCCAAGTAGCATCTTTAGGACCATAGTAGGTCCACTGAACTTTTACCATCTCTATGAATCGATTCCAAAGCATTTTTACTTTTCTGTCCAACATGCGGACCGAATGGACCTGACAGTCTCCTTCTGGCTCCACCTGAATCAAATTCCAATCATTGACATGGTTAGGATCATGTGCATAATTTTTCAGCAAAGAGACATGAAATCCATTATGAACATTCATGGAAGAAAGAAATGCAAGCATGTATGCAACTCACCCTATTATTTCCAATATCTCAAGTGGACCACAAAATGTGGCTGCTAGCTTTGTACAACTACCAAACTTCAATGATCTCTTCTTGGGCTTCACTTTCAAAAGCACATGCTCCCCCACTTTAAATTCTCTTGTTGTCGTGTTCTTATCTTCATAACTCTTCTGTCTATCTTGTGCTGCCTTCAAATTCTTCTCAATATTAACTCTCTGGTCTTCCATATCCTTGAGAAATGCTTTCCCAAGCACTAATATGTTTGTTGGGTTTCCCAAACTCACTAAATATTGCATTTCCTACCATACAAAGCTTCAAATGGGATAATATCCAATGAAACTTGATACCCATTATTATAGGTAAACTCAACCAAATGAAAGTAGTCTTCCCACTTAGATGACTTATCCATCACATACACTGTCAACATGTCTTCAATCATTTGCTTGACTCTCTATGTCTTCCTATTTGACTATGGAGGGTATGTTGTGCTAAAACTTAGACTTGTACCAAATCCTTTAAATAATCCTCTCCAAAAATTAGAATTAGAATTTGTGTCTCTATCTAAACCAATTTCCTTAGGTATCCCATGCAACCTAGCAATTTACTTATGCAAATTTCTGCAATATTAGCTATTTCATGAGTTATATTTATATGAATAAAATGAGTATCCTTTGTCTATTTATCCACAACTACCATTATGGAATCATGTTTCCTTTCTTTCCTGGGAAACCTGGCTATAAAATCAATGGTTACCACTTCCCATTTCTTCTCTAGAATTGACAATGGTTGTAGCAAACCCATTGGGTGTATATGCTCAACCTTCACTCTCTGACATTCCATACATCTGAAAATGTAGTCAACAACATCCTTCTTCATTCTAGGAAAAAATAATTGGCTTCTTACTACTGCAATTATTTTATGGTAACTAGGATATCCGACATACAAAACATTATGCATTTCATTTAATACTAAATTCCTAAATTCCCCATAACTAGGAACATAAATTCTATTCTTATGCATAAGTAATCCATCTTCCTTAATATTATACTCTTTAATTTTCTGATGTACATTTTCTTTCTCTAAACTTTCTTTCACCTGTAGGTAACGATGATCTGTAATAACAACATCTAAAATTAATCTCTTTAATTCTGACAAATGCATACTAATGATTGTAGCATGCATGAGATAAGCTCTTCTGCTGAGTGCATTAATACCTTTTTATTTTATTTTCCCTTTATATGCTTAATGTCAAAATCATACTCACTGAAAAATTCCAGCCATCTTGTCTACCTGACATTCAAATTTGGTTGTTAAAAAAAGTATTTCATACCACTATGGTATGTCCTTAATTCAAATATTTTCCCCATGAGATAATTCCTCCACATATTCAATGCATAATCTATGACAACAAGCTCCAAATCATGTGTGGTATAATTCCTCTCATGTTATTTAAATGTTCTAGAATCATAACTAATGACATGCCCATTTTGAGTGAGGACTCCACCAAGTCTTTCCTTGCATGCATCTATACATACCAAAAAATTCTCATTTGGGTCAACAATATTTAAAATAGGTGCACTAGTGAGTAATTCATTTAACAAATTAAATTTCTCTTCACACTCTGTTATCCATTCAAAATTAATTCCCTTCTTTTTCAAAGAAGTGATGGGGTGAACAATCTTAGAGAACCTTGCCACAAACCTCCTGTAGTATTCGGCTAATCCCATAAAAGATTTAATTTATGAAACATTCCTGGTTGTTGGCCATCCTCTAATGGATTCAATATTTTCTCGATCTACTGTTATACCTTGTTATGAAACAATGTGCCCCAAATAATGGATCTATTCTTGATAAAAAGACACTTACTAAGCTTGGCATCAATCCGACGTTCCCTCAAGACTTGCAACACCGGCCTCAAGTGATGTTCAGGTTCTTCCTCAGATTTAAAATAAATAAGCATCCAAAAATACAATGACAAACTTATCCAAATAATTTTTGAATATGCCATTCATTAACGAAATAAATACAACTGGTGCATTGGTCAGTCCAAATGGAACCACCACAAACTCATAATGTCCATACTTGGTTATAAAGGTTGTCTTATTGATTTCTTCTTCCTTGATTATTACCTGATTGTTTCCTGATCTCAAGTCTATTTTTGAAAATATATTTTCTCCTCTTAGCTTATCAAGGAGGTCATCAATTCTTGACAGAGGATATTTGTTCTTCGCAATGTCTTTATTCAACTATCTAAATTCAATACACAACCTCAATGTTCCATCCTTCTTTTTGACAAAGAGTTCTAGTGCTCCCCAAGGTGAAACATTCAGATCTATGTACCCTTTCTTCAACAATTCCTATAGAAACATTTGTAATTCTTTTAATTTGGGTGTACTTATTCTATAAGGAGTTTTTGACACCGGGGAAGCTCCTGGTACTAAATCAAAAAAGAAATATATCTCCCTCTTTGGTGGTATTCCTGGTATTTCTTGGAATACAACTTCAAACTCTTGCAATACTAGATAATCTTCGAGGCTTGGATCTTTTGTCCTTTATGGATTCTCGACATGAGTTTCATACAATTGACATCCTTTCTTGAAACATCTTTTTAGTTGCAAGGATGCAATCTCTCTTATAGAAATGGGTCTTGGAATTCCTTTCATAGTTATTTGTTTTCCTCCTTCATCAAGACATGAAAACGTCTTGTTATGGCAATCCAGGATTATAATATGATGCTTGTCTAATCAATCCATTCCAATTATGATATCATTATATATTTATGGGATGATATTCATATCAACATTAATACTCACTCCATTAAGATTTATTGGACAATCTCTCACCATCTCATTGATCCTTCTTTTGGTTCGAGTGTCTAGCTAAACCAAACTTGAATTTTTGAGCTTACTTTTTCCCAAGGAGTCTTCCTTATTAGATTCACTCTTAGTATATTTTTCTTGTTGATTTGTATTTGTACTATTTTTGTTGAAAGGAGGTTTGAATATTTTCCTTCTCTGATTATATTTCTCTTTCTTCTTATCTTTCCAACATTTCTGCATGGATTCTCTGCCCTTGCCTTGCTCATATAGGTACTTAGCCTTCCTAATGGTCTCTTTCAAAGTCCTAGGCTTATCATACTGAATATTCTCCTTATAAAATGATGGAAGTCCACTCAAAAACCTTTGTATCTTCATCTTTTCATCCTTCATAAATCCCACATACTTCAACAATCCCAATAACCTATTTTCATATTCTGTCATGGTCATGCTTCCTAATATGAGTTCAAAGAACTATTTCATTTTCTTGTCATATAAGTGCTATGAAAGATACTCCTTTTGAAAATATCACTTGAATTGTTTCCAAGTGATCCCGCTCTCATTAATGTGCTCAACTTGCTTCAACTGATCCCGTGACATAGCTTCTTTTCCATGCAAATGGTATGTGGAAATTTTGGCTTCTAGGTTAGATGATTATTTGTGCAACTAAAGTACTTTCTAATTCCAAGAAACCAGGCCTCAACATCATCTTCCCTTTCCCTTTCACCATCAAAGGATGGTGGCTTAAGATTTATCAACTCCCCTTGCAAATTGTCTAATTCATGTCTTAGTCTTTGTTATCTACTAAGAGACACTTATGGAGTGCTTATGGATTCTTCAGACACATAAAATTTCCTTGACGAAAAAGGAGGTGAATGATTTCTATGAGTTCTACTGGGACTTCTTGAATGACTAGTTCTTTTGTAGTTATCTCTTCTTTCATGATATTTTCCTTCTTCCTCCTGCCTTGAGTCTGATCCATTCTTTGCTTGCCTATGCAACTGATTTAGGATTTGCATCACTTGAGAATTAATCTTATTTTTTTCTCTCATCGACCTCTCATTGTCTTATTTGTAAATTTGTACTTCCATTTTCAGGATTCTCACAATCTCTATTAATGTTTCTTGTTCCCCTATGCTCTTGTTCCCATTTGATTATGTCTTTGTATTACCAACACTGATATTTTGGCCTTTGGTTTCTTTATCGTGAATAAATTTTCCCTCTCTTTCCTCCATGTCCAAAATATGCACTCTTATCTTTAACTGATATGTTTATATCCCCTAATTCTGAAAAATGTGCAAGCAACCATTTTGTTAGAATTATGCATATTATAGAAATTTTGTCAAATGATCCTATAAGTCCTTTTTCTGCTCAATTCATGAAGAAGTATATCATAGTTCTCCAAATTATAATAGTTCTAGGTTATTTTCATATGAATTGTATTTCCAATGACTATATTCATGCCTCATTCAGATATTTGAGATGAAAGTTATGGCTTCCTAAAAAAAACACTTTCACCCTTTTCATGCATTTTCTCCACAGGTGTAATTTTATTGAAATGACAACTTCTGTCAACAACAGACGAAAATATACCAGGAATTAGAGAAACCTTTGTATGATCCATATATAATAATAATCACAAGTAATTCATAACAATTATCATATTTTCAATATGATGTTCTAGTAAAAACCTGCAACAATCTGGAAATGACAACTTTTCCCCTTTTCACCCTTTTTTTTCTAGACATTTTGGCAAAACCAACTATCTCTCAATCTTTGCACTTCTTGAAAAAATTCACGAAACCAATTTTTTTTTTATTGAAAAGTATCTAAAAATTCAAGTAAAATTTTCCAGTTTTGTGATCTAGGGTCACTTTTCCTCTGAAAATCTCAAAAATCCAAAAAACGTAGCTCGAAATAGTGGATTTTGGCATATTTAAGCGTCTCCATTCCAATCAGATTAGGATTTATTTAGTTCCTTCATTGTTTATTTCCATGTCTATGTTTTGGACTCTCTCCAAGCATTTTTGCTTAATTTGGATCTATGCCAATGATCTGGACCTAGATCTTTAAAAACTACTATTTTTCAATTTATGTCAAATCCAAGCATAAATGGGCAAAGGCCCTCTTTGAAACTTTTATATATCTCCTCTCCACAGAAAAAACATATAATTTTATTTCCAAGGATGCAAAGATAAAGGTAACAAAACAAAGTAAGATTAAGTTTTCTATAAGTGATGATTTTATTAATGAAGTGGAATTGGATGTAGTACCCCTTTCTGTATGTGGAGTAGTGTTTGGAAGCCCTTACATGTATATGAGGGATGTAATATTCATGTGGAGAGCCAATCAATGTCGACTGATCAAGGATCTAAATTCCTATATCATGAATGTGCATAAAGGAAAGTCAAATATCTCCATGGTAAGTGCCAATCAAGCCAAGAAGTTAATTAGTTCTAGTAAGAAATATGTTTTGATTTTCTTAAAAGAAAATCAGTCTAATGTTGAGTCATTGAGAGTGAAGGAATCCCTAGAGGGGTGTACTAAAGAGAAAAAACATCAATTGGAGGATTTTATACATGCATACAAAGGAGTGTTCCAAGAACCTAAATGGATACCACCTAAGAGGGAATTGGAGAACAAAATACAGTTATTTCTAGACTCCCCATTGCTGAATATTGGGCTATATGGATAGTCCATTATGGAAGAAAATGAAGTGAACAAACATTTGCATCAGTTGTTGGAGCGGGGTGTGATTTTACCAAGCAACTCACGTTGTGGGTCACCCATCATAATTGTTCCCAAGAAGGATGGGACTTGGAGATTGTGTATCAATTATAGGGCATTGAACAAGATTAAACTGAAGAATCAATACCCTTCGCCAAGGATTGATGATCTGTTGGACCAGCTGCAACATGCCAAGTACTTCACTAAGCTTGATTTTAAATCATGATATCACCAAGTATGTGTTAAAGAAGAAGATACCTAGAAGATTGCCTTCAAGACAAAGCAAGGTTTGTATGAGTGGTTGGTTATGCCATTGGGTTTATGCAATGCACCGACTACATTTATGAGACTAATAAATGATTTTTTAAATGCTTATCTAGATTCATTTTTTATTGTCTATTTGAATGATATACTGGTTTATAGCGATACCTGGGAGGAGTGCATATCACATCTTATGTAGGTGTTAGAGACTCTGAAGAAGCACTAGTTGTTGAGCAATCTCAAGAAATGAAATTTTTCTCAGTAGTCTTTGGTCTATTTGGGGTATGTGATTGGTGGAGGGGATATCAAGATAGATCCTATAAATATGGAGGCCATCATGAAAATTCTAGTTCCTACAAATGTCACTGAAGTTAGAAAATTTGTTGGGGAAGCACAATAATTGTGGAAGTTCATAGCTTCATTTTCAGTGGTACCTGCACCACTCCATGCCATAACAACCAATGGTAAGAGTTTCTAGTGGGGGAAGAATCAACATAAGGCCTTTGATGAGATAAACAAAAAGATCATTCAAACACCAATGTTCACACTACCAAAATCGCAAAATCCCTTCGAAGTGGAGACAAATGCAAGTGGGTATGCCATGGGAACAGTACTGGTGTAGGGAGGAAGGCTCGTATGCTATCATTATGAATTACTTCATGGGGGCGATTCTCAAATACCCTACCTACAACAAGGAGCTCTATGCTTTGGTACGAAATGTCAAAAAGTGGAAACACTATCTGATGGGTAAGGAGACTATCATCCACATAGATCACCAACCACTACAATATTTGTAGGCCCAGAGTAAACTACAACAAACCATACATTACAAGTGGATGAGGTTATTACTACAATTTCATTTGGTCACAAAGTACATGAAGGGTAGCACAAACAAGTTGGAAGACATGCTTTCACAACCACCCACATCCAAGATTATAGCTTTGGGAACTTTGATGCACATGGATCCTTTTACCTATGATGCATATAAAGAGGCATACACAAAAGATGAGGAATTCAAGGATGTGGTTTAGTAGCTACAGGTCCAAATTCATATAGAATAAGGTGATGGAAATGTTGAATATCATTTTAAAATGGATTACTTTACAAGCTCGACAAGATCTATTTTCCTAAAGATGAATTATTACAACTTATCAGAGAGGCTCACATCTCCAAGGATGGGTGCATGACATTTTGGTGTTTGGAGGACAATTAATAACTTACAGAGGTGTGTGTATTGACCTAGAATGAAAGAATATGTAACACTATATATTATAGGATGTATACTTTGTTGTACCAATAATCCCAACAACAGGAAAAAAGGTCTACACCATCCCTCACCTATACCCACTCGACCTTGAGAAAGAATTTCTATGGATTTTGTGGGAGGTTTACCAGAACTAGGAAGGGGCATGAGTATCTATTTTTGGTAGTTTAAAGGTTTAGCAAAATGTGCATTCTCATACCTTGTAAAAACACCATCAATGGACAAGAAGCAACAAATAATTTCTTTGAACAAGTTTGGGTGGACTTTGGAATATTGAGGAGCATAATCTCAGATAGGGATACCAGATTTCCTAGTGCATTTTGGACTACATTGTGGGAGAATATGGACACTAACTTGAAGAGGACTACAATATTCCATCCACATATATATGGGTAGATGAAAGTAGTCAACATGAATTTGGTGCATCTTTTGAGGGGTTACAATAAGAAGCATTCAAAGACTTGGGATGAAAATATGATCTATATATAACACTCTTATAACAAAGTAGTCCACACTTGTTAAGAACCAAACATCAATATA
>ML817481.1:106471-120064 GCA_009831015.1 Picea engelmannii | reverse complement strand
GTTGTTGATGATAAAGGCCTCTCTCTCTCGCATGATGTTGCTGAAGAATACCCTTCTTGTTAAGGGGGAGTGTTAAAATAATGTAACTGCAAAGTGTATTCTTATTATTATTTGATATATTATTCATTGGATCAATCTCCATTATGGATTGATCATGTCGGTTATTATAAAGGACCAAATCCCCTTTTGCAGATTGGTCAAAAGATAATTGTAATAGGCAGAATAAGAAGTCGGCCCCAGAAGATATTAAAAAGGCCCCGAAATATAATAAAGGTGGTTATAACCACCAAGTTGGAGAAGTCGGCCCTGCCAGTGAAGAGACACTTCACACGTGCCAGTCTTGTATAAATAAAGAGGCTAGCACCTCACTTAGATACACAACTCACTTGCTCATTGAGAGACAAGTTTCGAATCTGCAGTTAGAGAAGAAGGAGAGAGAGTGGCACATCTTTGGGAGAGGATCTTTTGTATTAGTTTGAGTTATCTCTTGGCATTGTATTGGCTATCTATAATAAGGAAGTTTTGCTGGGTTTTCTTCCCCTAGAGGGTTTCCCAGGATAAATGTTGTGTCTCTTGTGATTGTGTATTTCTCAGTGATCTTGTATTATGCTATTGTTATCTATTGAATGCAAAGAACTATAATAATGGCTTGGAGAGGATACTTGGCTCATAGATAGCCATGCCTCTAAGCGCATTGTTGATTTTTCAATAAGCTAAGCTTAAGCATGAAGTTCATTCCATTTTTAGCATTTTACTTAAACCATAAACAATTTATTGCAGCAACCAAGATCACAAGAGGAAACACCATGCACAAGTACACAAGAAGTATCCTGGGAAACCCTTCTTAACAAGGGAACAAAACCCAACCAATCCTTTGTTATATTCTTCAAGAGAAAGACCTCCACCACCATAAAGAACTAGCACACAAAAGGGTGCTTCTCAAACCCTAGAAGACTAGCGCCCAAGAGTGGTGCGCACTTTTCCCAAGAAGTGTTTGCTGAAATTTCCAAACTCACACTTGTGATATGATTCCTCAATGGGGAATTTACCTTTATTTATATTAGATCGATCCTGTCAACAGTAGTATCTATTGGCACAATAGGGCCGACCTCAATAACTCATAATATAATTAATAATTACCATATTAATTATCTTTTACATCAATTATCTTTCACTTTATGGTGGGGCCGATCTGTACCCTTTACATCACAAATAGGGTTACAGGTAAGTTTGAGTCTTTGAACAATATAGCAAGGGATCTCATACACCCACTAGTACTCAACCACTAGGGGCACATCCATCTGTGCTCAGCCACAAGGATGTCCACATCTCTATCTCACTGCGTCTCACAGGAGAACCACACTCACTAGTGCTCGGCCACTAGGATCACGTTCACATGTGCTCAACCATAGGCACGTCCAACTCAGCAGATCTTCTTTCTCACCGCGTTACACAAGAGAATCATCTGGAGTATCACATCATCTCAACTCTCTGCACAGAGGAGGCCAATACATCGTTTCATCTCTGTCTTAGAACGATACTCCCAACTCACGGGATTCCCTACACAGGGGCACACAATATTCCATCTCTATCTCAAAGAGGAACCACACACCCAGCTCATGGGCTTCACCACCTCACACAGGGGCACAACGTTCCATCTCTGTCTCAGAGAGGAACCACACACCCATCTCATGGGCACACCCAACTCATGGGCTCTCTCTCATGTTGACTCACTCAGTCTGTGTCCTGAAGGATGTCTCACGCAACTGTAATCATCAACACTCCCTCTCAGCTAGGGAGGCATTCTCCACCATGCCAAGTCTCTCACAAAAGTATTCGAACTTCGTCTTGGCAAGCAGTTTGGTGAAGATATCTGCGATCTACTCATGGGTAGGAAGGTATTGCACATGTATTGTCTTCCTCTGCACCATGTCTCTGATATAGTGATATTTTATCTTGATGTGTTTCGATCTATCATGAAACACAGGGTTCTCAGAGAGCTTCACACAGCGCTAGTGATCACAATGAATAGTAGTGGGATCCATCTCATGATCGAATAAATCAGTCAGAAGTTTGTGAAGCTACACTGCTTCATGGAATGCCACACTCAATGCAATGTACTCTGCCTCTGCGGTACTCAATGTCATAGAGCTTTGTTTCCTGCTACACCAAGAAACCATGGCAAATCCTAAAGTAAAGCAACAACCAAAGGTGCTCTTTCGGTCCACTGCGTTCCCTACCCAATCTGCATTGGCATATCCCTGCAGTCTCAAGTCTACACTGGACGCATATCTTATGCCATAACCAATTGTGCCTCGTAGGTATCTCAATACATGTTTTGCATCTATCCAGTGAGTTTGTCTTGGTTGACTCATGATTTGGCTAAGCACATTCACTGCATTGCACATATCCGGTCTGGTGTTAACTAGATACATCAATGATCCAATCAATTGTCTATACAAGTGTGGATCAATCTCTCTCGAATCAGCATTTCTCATCTTCTTCAAATCCATTACCATTGGTGTACGCATGGATTTGCATTTTGTCATACCGAACTTTTTCGATATCTCCACAGTATATTTTCCTTGTCTCAAGAAAATTTCGTCTGTTCTCTGCAATACTTCTAGTCCCAAGAAGTAATGCATCAAGCCTAAATCCTTCATCTCAAATTTAGTTGTCAAGGCTTGTTTGCATTCAGCAATGAGTCTCTTTGAACCGGTGAGGAAAAGGTCGTCCACATATAAGACCAAGATCAAGCACTCATTGCCATCAATGTGATAATATAGGTTTGGATCAGCAGCACTTTTGTTGAAGCCCAAACTCATCAAGAATCCATCCATTTTCTCGTACCAAGCACCTGGTGCTTGCTTTAGTCCATACATGGCTTTCTTCAACCTGCACACATGAGATCTTCCATTGTGTATAACGAAGCCTTCTGACTGCTTGATATAAACTTCTTCCTCAATTTCACCATTGAGAAAGGTTGTCTTTACATCCATCTGATGTAGCTTCCAACCCATGGAAGTGGCTAGTGCAATGATTGAACGGATGGAAGTGTATCGGGCTACTGGAGCAAATGTCTCATCGTAATCAACTCCCTCTACTTGTGAGAACCCTCTGGCTACAAATCTCGCTTTGTATTTCTCGATGCTACCATCAACTGCATGTTTGATTTTATAAATCCATTTGGAAGTTGTGAAAACTCTAGGTCCTATCAGCTTGCCTTCTTGGTCTGTCTTTGACCAAAGAAAGGCTCTAAGTTTCAACTGTAAGTTAATTTATTTTCTGTTGTTTTATAACAGCCAACAGTCCAAAATTATTTTGCTGATTTGTTGCGGTTATGTTCTCGATTTTGGGTGCTCTAGCATGTTGTTTTCGTCACCAGAAATTAGTACATGCATCTCAAAATAAGCATAACACACCTAAACATTGTTTATTGTTGAATATGAACAGATCTAAGAAACTAAATCATGCATTTGTAGACACAGGTATTTTTGGTCAACATGACCCTGGATAAAACTCCCCCGGGGAAAACCAGTTTGGAATATGTGTGTATATATGAGGAAAGAAGAAGGGTTACAGTAAACACAATATATGAAAGAACCTGATACAATAACAACTCCAATTGAGTTGATATACAAGCTCTAAATCAACAGATGCGCCCCAGAATGGTGCGCCCCTCATGCAAACTGCCAGAACCACTAAATCTGCTCCAACTGCCAACTGTGAGCTCAGATCTAAAAACCCCTCCACGGGAATGAAGCTCTAGTAGATGGCCTCCCTCTGAAACTGATCTCACTGCAATCTGATGGCTAGATATCCCACCAAGTACGAATCAACCTCCACAGCTAATGCGCCCCTCTCAGAAATAGAATAGCTCCAGTAAATAATCAAAGCAAGTAGCTCCAAGCCTCCATGAATGAAAGCAAGTGACCTCCCTCAAGCATCCTCACAAAACTGACCTCATCTCCATCCTCCAAGAGCTCCTCTCTCAACAAGCAAAAGACCAAATGAAGAATGCACCCTCCTTCACCCTTTGCGCCCCTCTTTGACTCTCAAAAGGAAACCTAAAATATGAAGGGTTGAGATCATCTCATCTCCCATCTAATCGATGGTTGAGATCTCCCAATTCATATTCAAGTCAATAACCCACTTTGGGTTAAGTTTCCTAAGTCAACTTTATGTCTCTAATTCACCCCTTTGTGAATTAATAGTCATTTTAGGCCAAAATGACTAAATTTCACTTTAACCAAAGTCAAAGTGAAATTAAACAAAAGTACAAGGTACAAAGTGTAATGTCCTTCCCTCATGTGCTAAGGAGGTCATAAGCACATGGGGAACACCTCCCAAGGTACAAAACTCAATAGAAGTCACTACAGACTTTTCCTCTGGTCTCGAAACGATATCCCATACATCAGTTTTTAATATAGACTGGTATTCTTCTGTCATGGCATCTTGCCATACTTGTTCACCTGAAGCTTCTCCATGACAAGAAGGCTCGGAGTCAATGATGTGACTCATGGTTGAAAGGTAGCTTGAGAATCTCTTTGGTCTCTTGCTCTCTCTGGTTGTCCCTTGAGGGGTTGTATGTCCCTTTGCTTACTGTAGAGTTTGTCGGGCCCCAGCTGGCCTTTTATGTCCTACTGCAATATCTTTGGGCATGTCAATTGGAGCAACTGGATCAGCTAGAACAACTGAATCAATTGGAGTAACTGGATCAACCGGAATAATGTATGTCTCCCTCTGAACTGCTGAAGGGGGAGAAGGCATTGTCTCACTATCAATTTCCATCTGAGATTCTCTAGATCTTTGGAAAGCTATCTCTTCTTCAAAAGTAACATCTCTGCTTATTTCAATCTGTCTTTGACCAAGAATGTAGATCCGATATGCTTTTGAGGATTCACTGTATCCTACAAGTGTGCCCTTTCTTCCTGAAGGGTCTAGCTTGGATCTCTCCTCTTTGGGTACACAAAAATATACTGGGCACCCAAATATCCTGAAGTGTCCAATCTCAGGCTTCACTCCGGTGAAGGCTTCTTCTAGAGTAATGTTCTTCAAGATCTGATGAGGACTCTTGTTCTGAACACTGTTGTCATGCAAGCTTCTACCCATAGAGTCATAGGTAGACTCTGATCATGAATCATTGCTTTGGTGGCCTCGATGATAGTTATGTTTTTCTTCTCTGCAACCCCATTTTGCTGAGGGTTGTAAGGAACTGTGAACTCCCTCTTTATCCCTGCTTCAATACAAAAATTGTTGAAATCTTTGGAGGTGTATTCTCCTCCATTATCTGATATTAGTACCTTGATCTTTCTTCCGGTCTGGTTCCCAACCTGAGCTTTGAATTCTTGAAATTTTGCAAGGACTCCCCATCCTTATTCTTCAAGAAGTAAATCCAAGTTTTTCGAGAGTGATCATCTATGAAGAGTACATAGTACAAGTACCCATTCAGAGATGCAACAGTGATTGGCCCACACACATCTGAATGAATCAAGTCCAAGATTTCCTTGGATTTATTGTCACTGCTCAAGAAGGATCCTTTAACATTCTTGCCAAGAGCACAACCTTTGCAAACACCTTTATGTTGAATCTATATCTCTGGAAGACCTGTTACCATCTTCCCTAGAGCTGGGAGAGCTCTATAATGAATGTGAGCAAGTCTTTTATGCCATTGCTCACTCAAGTTGATAGTGTCATGTAGTAGGTCTTGGACTGGTCCGATGGTTAATCTGTACAAGTTGTTTTCTCGAATACCAATTACCTTGGCAGAATTTATATGTGAGTCTTTGTGCCATCATCCATGCAAGAACTCTTCCTTCTGAAAAGGTGACCTTATAGCCTTTGTCTTCCAAGGCAGAAATGGATACGAGGTTACTCTTCATTCCAGGTACATATAGTACTTCTCTTAGTTGAAGCTGCATATTTGAATATAGCTGGAAGGTAAAAGTTCCAACCCCTTTCACATTATATCTGGTATCATCTCCAAGGACAACATGTAGTTGTGTCTCTTTCTCAACAAAATTTGTTAGGTGATCTCTAAAACCGGTCATGTGCCTGGAGGCACCACTGACAATTAACCAAGTATTATTATTGGTAGCGACCATACCTAAGAGTGTTGAGATGTTGATGTCTTCATCTCCTTGAAGTCTTGGCTTCCAGGAACTGAGTTTGCTTGATCTATCAAGCTTGTCTTCCATCATGATTATGTTCATCATAATTTTAGATTCTTCACAAACCCTTGTCAACTGGGCTAGAAAACCTAACGGCTAGGCTAGGCTAGGCGCTTGTTGGAGTTGTGCTAGAGGAGGTCGTACACTCCTATACACTTTTTAGCCCCAACGTCCAAGTGGCAAGTGTTAAAACTCCTAAGAAAGGTAGGTCGTACGGATTTTCTGGAAACCCTAGGAGGGTCGTACGGTTTTGCAGAAGAGAAAGGATGACTGAAATTTGCTTGTGCAATGGGTTCTTCAAGACCTATGCTCTGATACCATGTTGATTTTTCAATAAGCTAGGCTTAAGCATGAAGTTCATTCCATTTTTAGCACTTTACTTAAACCATAAACAATTTGTTGCAGCAACCAAGATCACAAGAAGAAACACCATGCACAAGTACACAAGAAGTATCTTGGGAAACCCTTCTCAACAAGGGAAGAAAACCCAACCGATCCTTTGTTATATTCTTCAAGAGAAAGACCTCCACTACCATAAAGAACTAGCACACAAAAGGGTGCTTCTCAAACCCTAGAAGACTAGCCCCCAAGAGAGGTGTGCAATTTTCCCAAGAAGAAGTGTTTGCTGAAATTTCCAAACTCACTTGTGATATGATTCCTCAATGGGGAATTTACCTTTATTTATATTAGACTGATCCTGTCAACAGTAGTGTCTATTGGCACAACAGGGCCGACCTCAATAACTCATAATATAATTAATAATTCCCATATTAATTATCTTTTACATTAATTATCTTTCACTTTATGGTGGGGCCAACCTGTACCCTTTACATCACAAATAGGGTTACAGGTAAGTCTGACTCTTTGAACAATATAGCAAGGGATCTCATACACCCACTAGTGCTCAACCACTAAGGGCACATCCATCTGTGCTCAGCCATAGGGATGTCCACATATCTATCTCACTGCGTCTCACAGGAGAACCACACTCACTAGTGCTCAGCCACTAGGATCACGTTCACATGTGCTCAGCCACAGGCACGTCCAACTCAGTAGATCTTCTTTCTCACTGGGTTACACAGAAGAATCATCTAGAATATCACATCATCTCAACTCTGCACAGAGGAGGCCAATACATCGTTTCATCTCTGTCTCGGAACGATACTCCCAACTCATGGGCTTCCCTACACAGGGGCACACAACATTCCATCTCTGTCTCATAGAGGAACCACACACCCATCTCATGGGCTTCACCACCTCACACAGGGGCACAATGTTCCATCTTCGTCTCAAAGAGGAACCACACACCCATCTCAAGGCACACCCAACTCATGGGCTCTCTCTCACGTCAACTCACTCAATCTGTGTCCTAGAGGATGTCTCACGCAGCTATAATCATCAACACACATGACAGGTCAGAAAGACATTCTTTCTAGCCTTACAGAAAAGGACTTCCCCCAAAAAGTTTCACTTGGACATGATTATCAGTACCCTATCAAAGGAATGGGAGAATCCACCTACAAACTTGATTCAGGAACTCCGATGAGAATGAAGGATGTACTTATATACCAGGTTTGACAAAGAACTTACTTTCTATCTCAGCTCTAGATAAGAAAGGTTTCAGATTTGCATTCATAGATGGTGAAGTTCTTAAGTGGCCTAAAGGAAAAACTATAGAAGATGGAGTTGTTATTAGAACAGAAGAAGGTAGGTTGTACAAGTTAAAAGGTCACTCAGATGTAGCCTTGACTCACTCTACTGAAATTCCTTGTGAACTTTGGCATAGAAGACTAGCTCACATCTACTACAAAGCCTTACTATATGTAATCAAGGTAGTTACAAGTTTACCAGAACTAAAGGTTGATCATGAAGGTGTATGAAAGGGATGTGCACAAGCAAAGAACATCAAGAATCCTTTTCCAAAGAGAGACAGTAAAGAAAAAGGAATCTTGGAACTTGACCACTCAGATGTATGCGGTCCAATGCCATCAACCTCTCTAAGCAGGTATGTATACTATGTATCTTTTAATGATGATTACTCTCGTAAAACTTGGGTTTATTTCTTGAAATCAAAAGATGAAGTACTTGGAAAGTTCAAGGAATTCAAAGCCTTGGTAGAAAACCTCTCCGAAAGGAAAATCAAGATACTCAGGTTAGACAATGGAGGAGAGTACACTTCAAATGAATTTGGAAGCTTTTGTAGAGATGTCGAGATTAAGAGGGAGCTCACCACTCCCTATAATCCTCAACAAAATGGTGTAGCAGAAAAAAAGGGGCTAGGAGAAAATGCTTTCCTAGCAAGGTGAAAAGACTTTTGGAGTAACCCCAAAAACTAACAAAAGTGTGAGAATAAGCACATGTTGAAAGGCCCCAGGCATTATGGAGACTCATACTAAAGAAACATCTCCATCTTGGAAAACGAAGGAGCCCACTTTATCTTAGCCAAGAAAGCTAGGTTATTCAAAAAAATTGTGCAGCATTCTCTGACTAAGGGCTTACTTTCAAGATTTATTGAAGTTGCAAAATTACATTGAAGAACTTGTGACCAGCAATGAAATGTTGCTCTAACAGTAGACTAGGTAGCCTAAGAGGTTTCCAAAATAAATGGAGGATATGGAAATAAGTGAGTTGGTGAGAATGAAAACCATTAAAGCTATTAAAGACTAGAAGAGCACCATTCAAAAGGAACTTCAATGAGTTAATCAAAAGCATATTGAAACCTGAAATGAACAAAGCTCATTTACTATAGAAAAATACAACATAAGGAAGACAATAAATAAAAAGCCATATAGGACAAAATATTTAAATATAATGAATAAGATAGATGATAGATAAGTTGATGATACAATGCCATGTGACGATGTACTTATAGCATTGACTAGTCACCATGGTTGAAGAGTCATGTCCTTTAGATAGCTCATGTCCCTTAGTTGGGACGTGACACTTCATTTACATTTTTTATTATCATTTATTTGTTTGTTTGATATATATATATATATATATATATATATATATATATTTGATTGAGACAGACCACCATATACCACGGTCTGATAGGATCTACTAGATGTGCCACTTACAGGAGCCAGAGACTGAGATGCACCTCATTTTTAGGTGCCCAATATACTATGAGATCAGAGGATGCTACCATTGCCTCTATAGAGACTTGGGGGGGCTCCCTCTCTACTTTCTTTCGATACTAGGACCAAATATGCCTAGCCCTCTTCATCAGGGAGATCGTCGGCCATCGGTCTCAGTTCCTGCACGCCTTGCCCTGCCTTCGGATGACCAGGATGATCACCTCTTACTTTCATGTTGATCCATCAGATCGGAGCAACAAGCAGCAGACAGAAACCCAAAGTACACCAGACAGTAGATTAGTGAGACCTTATGTCGTGTCTCTCCTTAGCCTCCCCCTCTCAAAGACAAATCATTATCATCAAGACCACTTCAGAAATGCCAAACAGTACATTAGTCCATACATCCTCAAAGAATTAGAGGGATCAGCTCCAGACGAATCCAAAACAAGCTGCCCCCATCCGTCAGACTACCTCCCAGATTCAAAGGAGTTGTTAGACATCTATATAGAGTTTGTTTCTTTCGACCTCGTATGCTAGGAGTATTCCTCGCTCCTACACCTCGGCAGGATCATACAGTCGAACCCTTAGATGGTTCCTGAGGAATCCGACAGCAAGCCAGTACCCAGTTTTCCTACCTCGCCCTCAGCCATCAGACTTGGGAGACCTTGACATCATTAGCCTCATTGTCAAACCTCTCTCTCTCTCTCTCTCTCTCTCTCTCTTGAGAGAATTTTGAGTTGTCCACTTTTCCAATCCTGGACATACTTATATTTATGATCATTGTACTTTTGTCACAGTCATATACACCTTGAGGGTTATACTACTATAGGTTTCTTTCTTTATGTTATTTTCAATAGTATCTAGGAGTTATGCTTGCACTCCCACATTGTACTCATATTTGTTGTAGTCTTCAGTCCCATTGACCTACTTTTGTGGTCATTCGTTGGACATTTCTAAAATTATCTTATCTTACCTTATCGTATCTTATCTTATTACACTCTCTTCCTCTTAGAAATGCTTTGAACTCAAAACATATTTATGGAAAAAACTTTCTCTAGTTCTCTCTTGGAATGTTGTTTAATAATTTTTTGTTCTTTTGAAGTTGTAATGGTTGACGATACACGATGATACAATCTTTAAGCATTTAGCAGAATTGTCGAATTGTAAAAGGGTCTGACCACCCTAATTCGATCCTTTGTGGAACATTGTGCTTATAGGGTTCCCAAGATGAACTTTTATTATGATACTCAATAGTACTAGCATCGATATTCTTCAAGATATAGGTTAATTGTTTTTGTTCAGAGTGATGTTAATATACTAATTGGTTAAGGCATCAACTCTTTTGATTAGGATGTCAATAAGGCCTCCTTGTAACATAACTTTACTTACCATATTTGTAGTGCTTTCTAGTTTCACTTTTGGGAGTATGTCTTTTTTTCACACCTATGTCACTTTGTTGATCCTTAAAAGTTTATTGGTAGAAATACTTGGAATTTCCATTATTGTACTGGGACATCTAAAGATATCCTTACTTCAATTGGACATGCATCTTTTTGAGTTGTGATGTTGATTGGATCTGTATTAGTTCCTTTCTCCATGACTTGGATTTTTACATCTAAAGACTTCTCCAGTTCCATAGGTCCAGTCATTGTTTCTTTATTATTTGATGCTTCTTTCCTGGTAAGTTTCTCTAACTTGCTTTGTGAGTTAGAGATCCCTTAGGCATGCAAGCTCTTCATCATTCTCTAACTTATCAAATTCATCTTTAAGATCTTGAATCTTTGACTTTTCATCTTTTAACATTTGGATGTTGATGTTTTTTTAGCACTAGGCAAGTATTCTCACATTGGGCTTGGTGTCGAGCATGTGGGAATCTTTGTTGGCACTCACATTGCATTCTTACTTTGTGAAAACCCCTTGTCGATTGAGTTGGGGCTTGGAATTGTTGTTGGTGGGGCTTCACACCCACATGTTGGGACTTCACACCCACGTAGAAGAATAAACAATTCCAAATTAATGTTGAGTTTAGAAGGGGTTCCTAAACTCACTCATTAGACTCCTATAAAAGGAGAAGCAATGTGAGGAGGCACCAATCATCTCATTGTGACATTTTGATCTTGTCATTATGGTGTTGGCATGAGTGAGTGAGCACTCTTTCCAAGGAGATTGGAGTGGCAATTTCGGCAAAGGAAATTCTTCACTTGGACAAATCTGGCCTAGGGTTTTCTGTTTTGCTTTTCTGGTTTTTCAGCCAAGAAAGGCCGCATGTGTGACAGGAGAAGCAGAAGAGGCCGCAAGTGTGAGCCGTACAGCACGTGCGGACAATATAACAGCAGAAAAAAGGCCACATGTGTGATCCGTACAGTTCATACGACACGTGAGAACCATACAACAAACTAGGCAAGTCGCACAGCAGGTGAAGTCAACAGTGGTAAAGCGTGATGTCAATAGGGTACAGCAAATTTGTAAGTGGGAAGGGTTTTTCCAGAATTTTGCTGAAGTTGTAATTTTTTAAGAGGACTGATTTTTTCCTCGGAAATTCTCAATCTGAAAATTTTACTGGACAGAAAAATGTGTCTCATGTGCATGGATGATTTCTCTCTGATTTTGTGTTTCTGCTATAATTTTTTGTCATAATTTCAGTGTAAAATTATTCAGTGATAACATCCTTAGTTTATTGTTTGAAGTCACTTGGAAGTAATTTTCAGATCTGAAATTGAATGCATTAAATGCTTAAAACTTGTCATTGGATTGGTTCTATGCATGGAAATGGATTTGGAGAAGGAACTCCCAGAGGCTTTGCAAATCAACATATATGGGTGGAGCTATTATCAAGATGCTAGATTATGAACAGAGTCCATTCAAGAGCAATATTTGTCATGTTTATGGACATTTTGCCGAAAGTTGTCCAAAAACCCAAGAGGAGCAGCCTCCTTCAAAGCAAAAGTCAAGAAAAGAACCCAAGTTCAAGATGGTCTCAAGCATGTGCATAAATTATTAGCATAAGCAGCTGCCCCAATCAAAGACACCCCAAGAGGGTTGGCCCACCTCAAGAAATAATCAATTTGAAGTTCTTGGGAATCTAGATGGTTCAATAAATCCAGAAGTCATGGAGAAGCAATCTGAAAAGGAAGAGGAACAAACAATTGAATGCAACTCTGGATCAGCGCACCCTGATAATGGCACAGATCCATCCCTCAAGGATCCTAAAACTAATGCTCTAACAAAAAAAGGAAGCAAAGGATGGAGAGGAGGATGAATAGGATGAAAAGGAATAAAAGGAGGAAGAAGAGAAGGCTAAGGAAATAGAGGAGGAGAAAGGAGAAATAGAGGAAAAAGAACCAAAGCCAGTATCAAAAATTCACTCTAAATCTTCTAAATCCTTTGTTGAAATCCTGAAGAAAGCTCCAAATCCCTCCCCTCCTCTCATGAGGGAAAGGAAATCTAATTCGAAACGGATAACTTATGAGGCAGAAAAGAATATCCTCTTGGGACATCAAGCACTTCTGGAATTTACTATGCTTAAGGGAGGGATTACAACTAGCAATCGATAACTATGTTTTGTTTTTGTATTCTTCTTTGTAATCAATTTGCAAGAATCTATCTGTGTGCTCAAGAATTTGTCAAGAAAAGCCCCTATAGGAAAATTCGCATTCTCTCCTCCCAAATCTTTGAAGGAAGAAGGAAAAATCTGCAAAAACCTACAAGTACCATTTGTATGCTTGTTGATAGCTATGCTACATCTTTTTATAATAAATATTTCCTAGTTTTGGTGAAAAAAAACATTTGGATTTGTTCAAGAAACCTTTGATTAAGGCTCCTTAAGCAAGAATTTTCTTCATATTTTTCTGATAATTTCTTCTCAAGATCTTGATTCTCTTGTTCCAACTTTTGAACACACTGTTTCTTATCCTTTGACTTCTTGGTTTGTTCAAGTAGTTTTTGACTATGATATTTTAGGATAGAAATTTCATCATCTTTTCCCAGTAATTCATGTTGTTTTTCTTCATATGAGATATGATCGATATATTATTACAATGATGAGTGTTCCATATATAGGGAACATATGGTGACCATCCAGCTCTGATACCATGTTGTTTTTCTTAATATCTCATATGAAGCAAAACAACATGGTATCAGAGTTGGATGGTCACCATATGTTCCCTATATATGGAACACTCATCATTGAAATAATATATCGATCATATCTCATATGAAGAAAAACGACAATTCGTTGTCACATTTCTTCTTGAGATCTTGATTTTCCTATTGTAATTTCTGATTGAATTGGTTCTCGTCTTTTAATTCCTTGATCTATGTGATCAACTCCTTGTTACAATTTT
>ML817481.1:38646-53015 GCA_009831015.1 Picea engelmannii | reverse complement strand
ATCTTTCTTGTGAGTTTGGAAATTCCAGCAAGTACACTTCTTTGGCAAAAGGTGCGCACCTCTCTTGGGCACTAGAGTTCTAGGGTTTGAAGCACCCTCTTGTGTGCTATGGTCTTTCTTGGTGGTGAAGGTCTTTCTCTTGAAGAATATAGCAGAGGATTTGGCTGGGTTTTCTTCCCTTGTTTAGAAGGGTTTCCTAGGATACATTTTATGTTCTTGTGCATGGTGCTTCTTCTTGTGATTTTGGTTGCTGCAACATTTATGGTTATGGTTAAATGATAAAATGGAATAAACTTCATGCTTAACCTAACACATTGAAAAATCAACACATCAATGAGGACTGGAACCTTTTGCCCCTGTAGCACCCCTCTCATCCTGAAGGTGTTGAATTTTGGTACCCCGCTGATGGATGCAATGGTTACCTTCTCATCTGCTGTAGGGTCGTGACTAGCATCCTCTTCTTTTGTTTGTCCTGGAGTTTCGGCCTCCATGTTTTGTTTGTGGCCCAAATCCTCATCCTCGTCATCTGAGATCACCTCAATATAGTGGGCTTTGCCCTTACCCATGCACTTATGTGTTGGGTCCCATGGTTCCTTGCAGGTTAAACACAACTGCTTCCTCCTCAGCTCCCTCCTAGTAGGTTCATCCATCCTGCCCCTTCCTGGGTCAAACCCCCTTGGGTCTCTTCCCCCTTGGTTAACAGGAGGTCTTTTCTCTCTACCCCCTTGGTTAACATGAGGTCTTTTCTCTCTACCCCCTTGATTGGGAGGTCTAGGGGTGAATCTCGTCTTAGCTGCCGAACCGAAGTCTCTGGTCTTCTAGATGGCATCGTGCAAGTTGGTAGGCTTAAAGGCCTTGACCCAACCCCTCAAGGGTTCCATCAACCCTTCTGTGAAAAGCATCATGAGTCTCGCTTGAGACACATCCTGTACCATCACATCTAGCCTCTAGAACTCCTCTATGTAAGCCTCCGGTGATCCCGTCTGTCTGAGCTATGTGAGCTCCCTGAAAGGTAGCTCCAGATCCCCCTGGTCAAATCTGTCAATGATCCTCTAGGTGAACTCTATGTAAGATGTAATCTGATTGTGTCCCAATGTGGTTAACCCATGATACCACCAATCATGAGCCTTGCCATCTAAGTACATGGTGGCAAATTTGATGGCATCCATCTCACTCATGGGGTTAAGCTGTAAGTAGGTATCCAACTTCTGCACCCATGCTTGTGCTGTCACCTCAGCAGATCCATCAAAATAAGGGATCTCTATTTTGCCTGCCCTACGCTCCAGTTCATAGTTGGGCCTCTGATACTATTTCGGTTTGCCCCGAAATTTGATCCCGCAATACTGATCTAATGTGACCTGTCTCTGAAACCCTGTACTTAGGGCATGATACTCCCTAGCATACTGCTCAAAATTATCCTCAATCTCATCCTCATAGCTATGTTGTGGCTGATTATTCAAGAATGTAGGTAGAGAGGGTCTAGGAGTGGACCTACCCTATCTTTGTCCTAGTGGTGCACCTCCTCCATAACTCTGTCCCTCAGTGTGATAATTGGGGCTGTGCTCCTGCCGCTGTCTAGTCCCTCCATGAGATCCACTAGCTTCTCTGTTGGCATAAATTTTTGGACCCTTTCCTCCATGAGTCATCTGCATCAGGAGTTGTGATACCCTCTCCTGACTTTCACTTACCTTTCTCAGAGCTTTTGTCATCTCTACCTGTCCCCTACGTACTCTTTCCTGGTTCTCCTGTAGATGATGTACCATGGTGCTCTGTCACACGTTTATGGAGTGTTGCAACTCCTTAGCGAATCTTGCTAGAATCTGTGGCTCACTGTCCTCACCTGATCCTTCCATTTTGGACTCTGCTTCACCTGTCTATTTCTTGCGTCTGCCCTTGTAAATGCCACTGAACCCCTGCATGCACTAACGCCACTGTTTGGGAGGATCAAAGCTCTGATACCACTGTAATATTCATGAGCCAAAGTTTTTGCTCAGAACACTAACTGTTTGTTGTTGTTATGTTTGTTCATGTGTTTGCAGGTGTATTCGTAAGATGTGCATGGATTATTCAATGTTGATAGACCAATAGATATGAAGCATACAATCATAAACGACACAAGAGATATAAGAACACCAGTAGAGAATCACAACATCGGATCTGACCTTTATTTAGATAGTAAGAAGTCCCCGTATACAAGAGAACTGCAGATTTGGGAGAAAGCCCCAATAATAGCAAAATGGGCTGCTAGCCGAAACAATAAGAAGAATAATACAAGATGAATGCCTCCCAAAGGCTGTAAGAGAAGAGATCCAAGCCTCCACGGCCACCAACAAGTAGATCTAACTGAAGATAGAAGAACCTGATCAATGTACTGTCAAACCTCCCCAACTGGATGAGTTGTGCCCTACTCTGGATGTTGCCAAACCCTCAAGTTTCGGCCTACCCTCTCCTAACCTCCAAATCCTCCAAAACTCGTTCATAATGTAGATCGGGCTGCTAGAAACCTCTGGAATCAATCTCAAGTTGATCCGAGCAATGCTGCTCCTCCAAATAGCCAACCCCTAAACTGGATTGTGCCCTCCCTGGTTTGATAAAGTCAAGAGGGTACGTTTTCCCCTCTAGGACCCACGGGGGTTGTGTCCTTTCCACCATGATTAGGCCTTGGAAGGCCCTTGACGTCACCCAGGTCACCCATGACGTCATCCAATTTTTTGGGATGTTTTGGAGGCAGTTGTATGCCAAGTGGCACATGTGGCAGGTTCCTGAGGCCCAAGGAGGCCTAACGTTTTGCTCCAGGAGGCCAACGTTGCCCAAAAAGGGCCTAACGTCACCCTAAAAGGGCATGCCGTCATGTTAGCAACATGTTTTAGGGTTTAATTATGACTTTTAATGTAAAAACTGGATATTATTTGTAACTGGCCATGTCGGCCTTTTTGACCTAATTATGGTCATTAATATTGTATAAATAAGGGGAAATTACTTCTTATTTTTCATCATCTTTCACTCACAATTGTGAGGTCTGAAATTTGTGCCCTACTTAGGGTTTTAACTTTTATGACTGAAATTTAGTGCGCACTTGTTGGAAGAAGGCTAATCTTGGTGTTTTTGGGCATTTTCTTGGTGGAAAGTCTTCAAGTAGGGCATATGCTAGATTATTCTTGGTGAGTGTAAGTAAAATTCTGCAATTCTTCTTTCCTTTGAATGGTTATAGTATCTTTACTTTGTATTTTACTAAGATCATGAAATTGCTAGCTTAAAACCCTAGGAGATTAAGCACATGTTATTGTCCTTATCTCAATAACTATTCAGCGACTAGATTTTGCCAAGAAACCGTTTTTCTTGAAGCCATTGCTAAGGGCCTTGCTATTGCAACACCCTAGCACTTATTGCTTCATCTTAGCCGTCATTTACTTCATCTTTGAGTTAAAGAGTTAGAAAAATCTACTAAGGCCTAGGGTTACCTACACCTTAGTAGTCATTGTCCCTTAGGGTTTGGTGGTTGAAGCCTTGGCTTACCAACACTTCAATTATCAACCCTGTTATCCACCAGTTTGCACAAGCTGGATTTCTGAAGAGCCGCCAGAGAATGAGCAAGCAATGCACATATATGTAGATTTTAGTGATTCAACAGGCCTTAAAAGGGCCCCTTTTTTCCCACATTTCCACCATTGTAATAAATGTCATAACTATGAGATATTGTGAAAGGCTATTGGCCACCCTTGATCTAGGAGTGGGCACATACTTCAGAGTGTTTTTTTCTACTTGTTAATTATTTTTTCTGCTTGCTTTAGTGAGCGATTAAATAATTTCTAAGCTTTTTCACTTAGAAAAAGACTTGCTCCAAAGCCAGAGTATGTGTTGACAAGTAGGTCTTGGCATGGAAAATCCAATGTCTAGTGTATATAAGCTCATACTAGAACATAGTGTCTGAGTCATTTGGAAATTGCGGCTAAGTCTGATAGGTTTTTTTTAAGTTTTCAGTGAATTAATTAAATTCCTACAAAAATGGAATTTATTAATTCTGAGTTAATAAATGTAAAAAATATGGCATCAAATATTGTCAGATGCCATGTTTATAGACGTTTAGTATGATGTAAACCTCTATTTCCCATCTTTCGAGACTAAGAAGTGATTATTATCACTAAAAAAAGTCAATATTAGTCGAAAAATACAGAAAAAGGGGTAATTAATTAAATCTTATAAATTTTAGGAGAACTAGGGAACATGTATTAGACATGTTTTTTGTGTCTCCCTAGTTGACTAAAGGCTTAAGGTGAGTTAACCAGTGAGGAGATCGACCTAATTAGACGACATGGAGTTGGGAGGAGTCTCCAACTAAGGAACTCAACTCCCATCCTAAGTGGCGCATTACCTAAACCCTAGCGCATCTCCTATGTGGCCTACGCACCACTTAACTCACTCATCATTCATACTCTCTCCTAGTTCACTCGCCATCACTCCTACTCTCTCCTAGTTCACTCAACATCACTCCCTTTCCACTTACCTCCACTCGCCCTTCACTCCCATGCATCTCCTCCTCATCTAAGTGCGCCACTCCCACGTAACTCCCTCATCACCCACACATCCCCTACTCCTAAACCCTAACCCTAGCACATGCACTACCTAGGGATTATCACCTCCATTCCTATTTAAGACGATCTCCTCATTTAGTTAGTTCAGTCTTGGGTGAAGAAGCTATTGTAATATTCTGCAAGCATTGGAATAAAAAGTCTTTGGAGCAATCTTGGTGTGGATTCATGTGTGGTTGCCTTTATCTAAATGCAAATAGTTTATGAGGTAACATGTATTGATTAATGTTTTGATCTTATGCTCAATTGTTAAAGCCTAATAGGTATGCTGTCAAATAATTAGGTAAGAATAATCTAGGTTGATTTCTCTTATTGCCTTTATTTACTTCATAGACTCCTAAATGCATGTTTTATTTTAGGTTAAATCTAACATGCTTTGTGAGCTATGTGTGTAGGGAAGACCTTTAACAACTGTGTGCATGATTGAAGCGTTTAATTACAGGTTCTTCAAGAAGGAGGATTGACAAATGGTGGCTTCCATTGTCATCGTCCAAAGTTTATGAGATCAAGTGCCCTCTTGTCCATTACTAAGAAAACCCCATAGCCCAAAGTTCTAGACTCAGACGAAAGCTCCATAAATTGAAAAAATCTCTCTTCCTTACTCTTTCCTTCTATTGCATACAAGTTAGAATAAGTCAGCATTTCATTTTCAAACATCTAAGCTTTGCATGTGTGATTTGCTAGATCTAGGCTAAAATTTATCTTTGTTAAAGGTAGATCTAGACAAAGTTTGAATCATTTTACTTGGTCTTTTTCATCTAAGTTTTAGATCAAGTTTTTTTTGCTTAGTTTAATTTGTTGATAAGCTGTTTAGAGACTGTATGTTTGCAGTCCTAAAACAATAAACAAAAATCTTTAAAGAGAACCTAGTTTAGGATTGTTCAAACCCTTAAAACCCCCAAAAATATCAGTTTTTTGCCTTAGAAATATTTCTAAAGTTTTTTGATAAAATTTTTATTTGTTTAAAGCTTCTTTCTATCATTTCTAACTTCGTCTGTTTATTGTTTTGTTGCAGCAAGTACATATCCAAGAGGAGATTTTGCCCGTGCTGGGCGAAAATCAAGACTTTCAAGGACCCTGGGGGGTTGTAACTTCGCCAAAACGAAGTGTCTCTTTTCTATTTTTTCTTCTTGTACTCCTCTTAAAGATCCATCAATAAGGATCCCTCTTCTTCCAAAAGAGCTAAAAGCTCAAAGAGAACACTAAGTTCTCCGTTGTAACAAATAATAAAAGCGGGCCTTTGTGCCTAGTTTCTTCATCCCCTCAGGGGGATTGGTGTTGTGGTTTGTCTTTTTCTCGTAAAGTTGTGCATGCTTAAATATAATAATCAATTACACAAGTCAAGCAATATCAAACAAACTACAACACTCTAACGTCATGCATGTTAAATTAATGCTTAGATTTTCATGCAATTTTCAGTTTCAAGTAGTTTTCCTTCTTCATTCAGTTTTGCAACAACATTGTCAAGCAATATCTTGTTGATCTCTCTCTCAAATACAAAGCAGGGTATATAAATTTATGTGTTGCAATTCATATGTTTCTTTTCTTTCAAAGTCTTTGCACAAGTGCCTCGATATTTCAAAGCAGGGTGTATGATCCATCTTTTATTTTCATCAAAGTAATTGAACCTTGCTAGTATAATTAGGGCAATCTTCGAGTGGTACTATTCGTCTAAAACCACTACCCTGGGTGGAGTGTGTCAAATCACCTGGCAACTTGCCTTGTTGGATCTGCGACACACCCAGTCGACAAGTTTTAGATTGGTGAATAATACATAAGGGGGCCAAACACTTTCACTAATTAATTACAAGATTAACCTTAATAAAATCCTCGATCTACACTGCCCACGACTCCCTTTAAGGCACTGGTTAAAACATATTTGCAATCTATCTTATGTGAGCAGTTTTATTTATGCATGCTATCTAATCTCATTGATGCTCTTGATTGTTGCAGTGGCTGTATCCTTTTTTATGTATAAATTTTTTATGAGCAAATGTTCTTTATGATGATACATGCTAAGTAGTGTGATCTAACTTTTATTTTCAGCAATAAACTCCTAGGCTAAAGTATTTTTCTGTCTTAGTTTAGAAAAAGCCTTAGTTTTTCTTTTATAGGGACTACCCCCCTTGGCTTCGCTAGGAGTTGGCCTAGACGGAGGAGTTGAGGATCAGGTGACAACACCTTGACTCGAGACTTGCCCCCAAGGACACACTAAGTGGATTGAAGGTTTCTTCCACGTTACCCCAAGTGTGTATTAGGACGGCAACAAACCCCTCTTGTCTTTGGCTCTCCTATTATCATCCTTGTCCTTCAACATTTGCTGCCACTTTATTGATTCCATTTTCCCTAAGAAAGCACTAGTCTAAGTCCTCCCTTGAGTAATTGATCAACACAACTTTCAAAACCTACTCTTTGAACAACCTACTAACACTTTCTAACCCTAGAATAGCTTGACCTACTAACAACATTGCTGCAGTTACTAAAGTAAGCTACAACCATTAGATGCAGCATTAAAAGCTCATAAAAGCAATTGTAAAGGCTGAATTATATTTGTCTTGTGTGCTTATGTCAAATGCTAATGTTATGACTTCAATGTTTAATGGTTTTTAGTCATTTTGAAGCTAGTTTCAAGACATTTCATGTGAAGTATTGCTCTATAAATATTGCTGTTATAAGATTTCTGTTTACTTCACCATATTCAACAGATTGCTTTATTTGAGAAAGTCAATGGTTTTATGAAGTTGCTACCTACAAGTGCTCTTGCAAATATATAGTTTTCTTGTTGCTTTGTTCCGGGCAGGTACACTTCTTGCATATTATCTCTTCATTGGTTATTTGAACCGGACTTTTTGATCGGTGGTGACTTGTGAGAGGGGACCTTTACCTAGGTACTTTCACTTTGCCTTCTCAAAACCCCAGGTCACTGGGGACGTCTCCTCTGGGCCTACCACCCTAAATAGAAAGAGACATCCTATTGAGGTGACAGTGATAGGATAGTCTCTCGTTATGCCAATTTTCTTTCCTTTTACCTTCTTTTCTATCAAAGTACAAATTGTGCGATAACAGTCGACACAAATGAACTCACTAGTCGTTCATGACCATCGATCGACTCGACTTCTTCCAATGCTTTATGGAGATACGGAAACAATCATCCGGCTATTTGATTTTGTCATATGCAGTCTAGTGCTCTCCATTGTCTCCGTCAATTTTAGTGAAACTTCTGAGGTGGAATCATATAATCTCTGACCATAGGTAAGCATTTCTGGAAAATTCAGGATCCTCATCTCTTCGTCGCATTCTTCTTGTTAACCATGATATTGAATTTCTCCACATTGACTTCCAACAAGAATTGCTGACAGCTTAGTCGAATGCATCAAACGACCAACAACCTAGTCAGATACTTCTTTTCTTGCGCATTAGAAGCCTGCATAACATCTTGTTCCCTCTTTGTTTCTTTCTTCGCCATTCACCATACAAAGCTCTCGACGGTTAAGTTTACTTTCTACCATCTCATAAATTTTTATGTGCAGGTCGACTCTACTTGCATATTTTCTCCATCTCTTTTTCGCGTACAAAATTTACTGGATGCAACTGCCTCGTGAGATGCCATCATCAATCAATACTTTCTTAAGACAAAATCTAGTGGCAATGCAAGCACATTGAGGAGGTGATATTGTATTTTTGTATTTTCATAATATCGTAGAGATATTATGTGTCATTATAAATAATATAGTTGTGGAGTCTTTGATTAACATCCATTTCTTCTTCTCTTTTGTATACCCACGAGCAATATTCAACGATGAGCGGCATCCCCGAACAATCAAGACGAACATGGATTCAACCATGAATAGTCAAGGTCTTCGCACAACATCAAAATTCCACAAACATCTTCGATATAAAGTAGAGTGCAGATTCTTCATATCTTTTTCTTCTTATTTTGCAAGTTTGAGCATCACCGTGAATAGTCAAGAACAAATCTTCATCAACATCCACATTCAACAAGCATCTGCATATTCTTGACCTCTTTCTCCTTTTGCAGACTTTCTTTGTGCGGCTCTCACCTACTAGAAAAAAAAAGGCTGTTCCAAGATCATTGTCAACGCAAAACTTTTCTATTTCCATGAGCATTTCAAGCAAATCTCTCCGGATTCAAGTTATGCGGCAACGGAACCAAAATGTTGTAGTCCAGGGAATAACGATAAGCATTCAAGGAGAGACTCCATCGCGAAGCACATCAAGAACACACACAACCCAACAAAAAAGAGATAATTAGGGAAGGATTTCCATCCCCTTTCTATTCCATCTTCACGAGTATATATACATAGGATAGATGGTTGGAGTGGTTGCACCTGCTCCAACGAATCCTTAGTTAGGTGAGTTTATCCTTTAATATACTTTTTTACATGTATTATTACATATATTCCTATATTCACTTATGTATGATAATGTCTCATGTCTAATGTGTGATAACTATTACAAGGGCCTAAAAGGCCTCCCAACAGACCCCATAACCCATTTGACAAGGCACTAGTCTAACTTCCATTGGAGAAATAAAATCATTTGCATTGGAATACGAGAAAAATAGAGTTTTTGCAATTGTTCAAGTTGGAATCAATTTTGCATGTTTAAGGCTTCCTTGTGCCCTAAGGGCGTCTAGTTTAGCCAAGTAATTAATGCTAAAGCCATTAGGGCTGCAGAATACTCTCTTTTTTTATCTATTGCTCACTTATCTACCGCTGAAATTTACTTTTGAACCCAGATTACTGTTCTACTGCTCATTAGCTATCTTTTTGACGATTTATTTGTCAATTTTCGTGGTTAGATCTTGCTGCTGTAGCAATTGTTTGCTACAGCCACTTGGCTGTTATAATATATTGGTGATAACACTAAATAAACAACCCTAAAACTCACCAAAGGCTTGCTTCATTAATTGGAAGTTTAACTAGTCTTTACTAGCTTTATTTCCCTCATCTTATACTTGATTTTGGTGGTTAGATTTGCAGCTGATATAATTTGTTTACCTCAGAAAATATATTTCCATACTGCTGCAAATTTGGGATAGCAAGCTTATCATGTTGATCCCCCCCCCCCTTTTTTTGTTTGTTAGTTTGTCCGTGACATGTGGGACTAACCTGTGGCTAAGAAACCGTGACTCAGGGGCATCTAAGCTGTCAAAATCACCCGGGAATCGCACTTGTCCTGAGCCATACCCATCCTTAACATGGCCGGATTTTTTGTCCCTGTAGGTTTCAAACCAGTGACTTTAACATCACGGAGTGCCTTAACAACACACTCCATCACTGACTGTTCTACACCTCAGGGACATCTTGTTGATCCCCTTTGATATAAGGCTTGGTTTATGATAATTTGTCTTTTTCTAGGCAGGACTAATATTGTTTTGCAGGTACCAAACAATTGGAAACCCTCTCCTCCTTCACAAGACCCTTTCCCGAACCATTCTTCGTCTCTAAACTTGACCTATAGGGGTTTCACTTACATCACATCACTTTTCATCTCAATCCCCCTAGGGTCAATTGGATCCCCCCCTTGTGGTGACTTATCATCACTTAAGCGAGGGGAGTGTCTATATAAGGTGACAATGGGTAGGTACTCCCATAGTTGTCACACTCTTGTGCTTTGGGTCGGGCTTTGCCCAACCTACAATTTATGCGATAAAAGGGTGCTCCTGGGAGTTCCTTGTGTTAATGTTTAAGCCATTATTATAGTTCTTTGCATTTCATTAGTTAACAATAGCATAATACAAGATCACTGAGAAATACACAATCACAAGAGACACAACATTTATCCTGGGAAACCCTCTAGGGAAAGAAAACCCAGCAAAATTTCCTTAATATAGATAGCCAATACAATGCCAAGAGATCTCTTAAACTAATGCAGAAGATCCTCTCCCAGATATGTGCCACTCTCTCGCCTTCTTCTCTAACTGCAGATCAGAAACTTGTCTCACAAATGAGCAAGTGAGTTTTTTATCTAAGTGAGGCGCTAGCCTCCTTATTTATACAAGATTGGCACGTGTGAAGTGTCTCTTCATTGGCAGGGATGACTTCTCCAACTGGGTGGTTATAACCACCTTTATTATGTTTCAGGGCCTCTTTGATATATTCTGGGGCCGACTTCTTTTTTTGACTTTTACAATTACAATATGACCAATCCGCAAAAGGGGATTTGGTCCTTTTAAAGTAGCCGACATGATCAATCCACAATGGGGATTGATCCAATGAATAATATATCAAATAATAATAAAAATACACTTTGCAGTTACATTATTTCAACACCTTGAAGAGTCATCATACTGTTCCTGTCCATACTTATCACTTTCCATACTTATTCCATTCCTCTTTCTCATCTTTTGGGTTGTTGGGTGCATTGACCCAAGAAAGGATTGTACCTCATTTCATGGGAAGAAGGGGCTAAAGGCCCAGAGGGAAATGTAGCCGGCAAAAGATAAAATCCAATCATAACCATCTAGATGCTCGCCCAAAAGGTCTTGAGAACAATGAAACGTTTCTCCTAAAATAATTCAAAGACCCGCAAAAGCAAATTCACATTAAATATATGTCCCACTTGTCGAGGAGGTGCATATATGCGGTGTCTTTTTCTTTCCATGCATATGGCACTCGTTGTACCTAAGCTTCAAGTGTCGCTGTGGTACTCTTTTCTTTCCATGTCTTATAGTACACGATTGTTTTGGACTTTAATCAATTAATGGCAAATCGATGGGCTTGGAAAAATGTTGCATCGTGGACGAAGGGCAGAACACCCTCTACAAAGGCACCCATAAATGAGACAATACGAACCCTTGTATGTCATGAACCCCATGCCTAGAAGTCTTACCCATTTCATCTCATACTCATCACATGATTTAGATAGGTTTCCTTCGGGAAACATCCTTGACTTGTGGATTGGCTAACCCAATAGGGTACCTTGACACCCCTCCCATACTTAAATTTGGCCAAGTTTATAACGTCTTTGAGCATTGGTTTAGTTTGAAAGAGGGGTTTGATGCACATGTTTGGTGGTTCTTGTATTAGATATGGCTTACTTGACATGATACTTGTGACATGTGAGCCATTGGAGGGCGTATTTGCTTGTCTTTTCAGGACCTTGCTCGGTGAACATGTATTCATGAGGGGATGGTTTTGTTTGGACCTTCATGGGGCTTTGGAGCCCAAGGATGGATGTTGAACCCCACATCTGGGGCAACACTTGATGATGGATGTTACACCTTGATGATTGAGGGCGTTTCCTTTGGAGGCACTTTGGCACGACTTGGTGCTGAGCTCCCACCTTCTTCCACTTGGAGGTTGGCCTTTGGAGGCCTAGACGTTAGACATCTAGCCCATGATGTCACCATTGAGAGGTCTAGGGTTTTGGTGGAGGTGATGCTTTGATGGATGAGGGTTATCACTTGACATTTGGCACGTGTGGCATGGTTTATGGCCTTTGGAGGCCCAATGTTGCATTTTCAGCCCAACGCTCCACCTATGAAGCTCAACGTCACCCTTTTAGGGATTTATTTTGTGTAAATTTCATTTTGGTAAATTAAAGGATAATTTTAAGAGGTCGACTCTCTTGTATTTCTAAGTTGACAATTAAAATAGGTCAAAGAGGGTGATATAAGTACACCTCTTGACCATTCATTTTTTATAACATTTTTTCCTCTCATAAGAGGAGGACTGAAATTTTCGTTACCTTTGGAGTTCTTGGCTATTTTACTAGTGCACTATCTCTTGGAGGGAAAATTTTGGGATGTCTCTTGGCTTATGTTTGGTGGAAATTTCTGCAACTAGGGTTTGTGCTTGATTAATCTTGGTGAAGTAAGTAAATATGCAATTTCATTTCATATGTTGGATGTTTATGGTAAATTTTACTTGTTCATATTGAAGATATATATTTCTTGTCTAAGACCCTAAGAGAGGAGCATAAGGTGTTTCCTCCTCTCTCTAGATCATTCCATCCATTAATTTGTTAAGAGAATCTTGTCTAGAATAAGCTCCTAAAGCCCTAAAGTGCTAGCACTTTAGGAGTTGGTTCTAGAAGATTGTTGCTATTAATTTAAAGAATCTAAGGAAGGAAAAGAATTTGCTAGAGTCCGAAAGTGCTTGCATTGTAGCAAATTCCTCTCTTAAGTCTTGAAGTTTAAGGCCTTAAGGTGCTAGCACCTTAAACTTCATCCCATTTCCTTAGACATTGCTATCATTATTTCTCCAAGTTACATTGATAGTGCTGTTGTAGATGATTCCATAGCCCAAAAGGCACTAGTTTCATTTGCTCTTGTGAAGGAATTTGATCAAACAAACTTTCAAACATCACTCTCTAAGGATTTCACTAACTTCTTCTAACCATAGCTTAGCCTAATCCATTAACTATCTTGCTTCTGTTGCAGAACACTGCTACAACCATCTAATTTACTTAAATTTGCTGCATAATTTCCTCTAACTATTGGCTAACATACTCAAAAATTGCTTGGAATGGTTGATAATTGATCTATTGGATAAATGCTAAGTTTTCACTGTTTGTTCTTGCAATTCTGATCTAAATTTCTTGTGGCTGTTACAAAATACTATTTGCTGTTGTAGACTGTTAGTTTGCCGCAATTTTGTATCAACTAGCATATATTTCATTGTCTATTGTCTCTTGAGGTATTACTATCATATTGGTACTTGGAAATTGAGATGTCCCGTTCCCAAGAGTAGTCTAGCAGGGAGTGACTTAGTAGTCTATTTGTTCCCATAGACTATAGTCAGGCACAAACATGGAACAAGAGGAGAAATAAGGGGTGAATTAGTGGCTAAACGATGAATTAAGCCAAAAAGCATAGGAAACGTCACTTAAGCTAAAGTCAACATAGAAATAGAAGAAAAAGGTGTTGAGGGGGAGACTTAATTAATTAATCACTCACCTTAGGAGGAAAAGCGCCTAGCTTAAGTGATGTCAACGGAGAATTAGATCGGGAAGAGTATAAAAGGAGAAATTCGACCTAATTCCTCATTATGTTATGATTTGATGTTGAGAGAGTTTCTAGAGGAGGAAAATCGACCTTCTGTTGTTTTGTGGATTTCTGGAGGAAACCACCACCTTGATCGGTTTCGGTGTTGAGAGGCACACCCTAGCCTATTAGAGATACCATCCAGGTATTTCACCGTGCTATTCAGGAGTATCCAATTTGCGGTGATTGGGAAACTCAGCTAGTGAGGGCGCAAGGGTTAGAGAGGGTTTTGTGTAGCTGCACGAGACCATGGATTATCTTGCAAAGACTAGGTCTAAAAATCACAAGGCGTTATCAGAATGTGTGTGCCATGGACTCAAGGGAAATAGAAACACACGGTATAATTATAGATCTCCCAGTTAAGCTAGCCTTCCATCCTAGCTTTGATTTCAAAATGGATGTCCTTGTCATAGATGTACCAGATGCATGGGGGATGCTATTATCTAGGAAATGGGGAGCAACAATGGGTGGTTGTTTGAATATGGATTTGACCTTTGCTACTATTCCATACCCTCCTCCTTCAACTGAAAACTTCAGGCTCTTTAGGGAAAAGGAAAGGAAGTACCACATAGAAGACCCTAAAGATCAATTTAATGAGTTTCTTTGCCAAGTGTCAGATATGGGTGACTTCTCCATTTACTCTAACTTCTTAGCTCCGGTTCAAGAGAAGTTTAAAGATGAAAAAGTTAGCAATAAAGCATGGAAAATGCATTTTGACGGAGCTCACTCCAGATCGGGTAAAGGGGCAGGCATTGTGTTAAATTCTCCAA
>ML817481.1:0-11239 GCA_009831015.1 Picea engelmannii | reverse complement strand
AAAGGTCCGAACTGATCATAGCAATGTCAATCACATCTCATCATCAATATTATTAAACATATGCATAAAATCCCTAATATATCAGTTAACAACTCAAAGACGTTACACAAGCCTGCAATACAAGTCTGGAGAAAAGGGCAAGGTGTCCTATTTGGGCTAGTGTCCACAGGAAAAGGAAAGTTCCCGAAAAGACCTCATCCAAGCCATGTAAGTGGGTGATGTGGTCAGGGGATGTCCAAGCATGTGGGTGCAGTGAAGGCCAAGGATGCAAAAAGTGTTACCTGCGGATGCCTTTGTAGAAGGCGAGTTGTACCTGTCATGGATGTATTCTTTCCAAGCCCATTCTTGCCTTTATTCTTTTTATTCTTTTATCCCTTTTTTGTTTTTTTTGTTCCAGAACTAATCAGGGGACACTGCCTTGGCATGGTGACCAGAGCTGACAACGTTACCCACAAGTACTTTTACAGAGATGAGAAGGTTGGCTTGTGATGAGACCCCCTTACCCTTGGCCATGCAACCAAGAGTCACTGCCCTAGCGTGGTAACCAGCTGATGGCAATGTCATACTGCTAGGTACCCATGGACCTAATAGGCTAGCTCATGATGAGACCCCCTATCCTCTGACTATGTCTTGTTTTAATATTTTTCCGGGTCCCTCTTGTTTCTTGCTGAGAAGCTTTTTATTGCTTTCTCGGGGATCCCTGGGCGAAGCATCTCGAGGTTTTATTCTTAGGCTTTTATCTTTTACCAGCTTGCTTTTACCTTCTGGGCCTTTAGCCCCTTCTTCCCACAAGGTAAGGTGCAGTCCTGAAAATAGGTCAACCCAATGCCCGGACAAGGGGAATGGGATAAGTGAGCGAGAAGTAAGATGAAGTGGTGCTATGATGGGAGCGGACGATGGCTTTTCAGAAATCTCCCCAGTGGCAAACCAAAACCTACAGATACAGGCTTGCTAGGGCACCCTGTCAATCCCCCCAAAAATGTAAGATCCAAGCAGTTGTTAAAAATAAAAGGGATCAGACGCATACATTTAAAGGTTTTAACGATCAAATGTGACACATACCATGATACCTGGACTAATTACCTCATGAAGCAAGAACCTCTTTTGATACAGGACCAAACCGATGGTGATGGATGTTGCTGCTGCTAACAAGAAAAAGACGATGGAAGAAGAAAAGGTGGGCCCTCCAGGGCCATGCTCAGGTCAATCCTGCTCTCGGTACTCCATGTCTAGGACCTGTGGGCCTCAAGACACGATCTCCTATTTATCCCTGAAAAGCGGGGATAACAAGCAGCAGCATTGATTTGGGAGAGTTGTGCCACAGACGGATGGCACATTCGTAATTTGGTGTGTTGGGTCATTTCAGACAAGCAGTTACAGGAATACCCCAAGTTGCAGCAGAGAAGCATGACCCTTGTAAGGGTTGCGCATTGGGAAAGTATGCCCACAAGGCATTTCCATCTAGTGAGCATAGGTCCAAGGGAATCTTGGATCTAATCCATTCGAATGTTTTTGGTCCTATTAGAGTGCAGTCGGTTAGTGGCTTCAGCTATTACGTGATATTTATTCCTGACTACTCCAAGAAGACCTGGATATATTTTCTTAAGACCAAGGATGAGGTCTTTGATAGGCTCAAGGAGTTCAGAGCTCTAGTGGAGAACCAGTCTAGTAGGAGGATCCGTGTACTTAGATCGAACAATGGGGGTGAGTACACCTCTAATGAGTTCGTGGAATATTGTGTTGTTGAGGGTATTAGAGCTTACGGTTCATTATAACCCGCAGCAGAATGGAGTGGCAGAGCACAAGAACAGCACCATAGTGGGGGCAGCACGTGCGATGATACATGGTCAAGGATTACCCATGTTTTTATGGGCAGAGGCTTGTTGCACAATTATATACATTCAGAACGGGAGTCCCCACACTGTATTGGGGAAATTGACACCCAAGGAGCTTTATATAGCTACTAGGCCAAATGTGAGTCATCTTCGCATCTTTAGGAGTGTTTGTTATTGTCATGTCCCTTAAAAGATGAGGACAAAGTTGGACCCCACAGGAGAGAAGGGGATACTGGTTGGTTGCAGTGAGGTCTACAAGGCCTACCGCATCTTTGTGCCAACACGCAGGAGGATTGTGGTAAGCAAAGACATTCAATTTGAGGAGGAGCGAGCCTCGAGGAGACCTAGAGATATGCTAGCGCAGGTAGAGGACCAGCAAGGACAGGACTCGGGGCAGAAAATTGAGGAGGTACAGAGTACTGAGTCACAAAAATAGGGTACAGGTACAGGTACTAGTGTTGAGAGGGAGACTAGTGGACACGACAATCAAGAGACTAGTAAAGAGAATGAGCAACATGAGATCGTTCCTCGAGAGATTAAGCCTAGGCCACAGCCTAAGTGGTACAGGTCCACGATTAGTGATTCTAGACAGGTAGCACCTCCAGAGAGATCTTTTAGATAGAGTAAACAACCGCAGAGACTTGGGTACAGGGCACTCATTACGAAGCTTATAGATGTCGAGCCTTCCACTTACGAGAAGGATGCACAGCATGGAGTGTGGCACGAGGCCATGATGGAGGAGTATGCATCCGTTATGAAGAACGATGTATGGGAGGTGGTGCCCAAGCCAGAGGGTAAACGGGTGGTTGGATCCAAATGGATTTATAAAGTCAAGCATGCAGCAAATGGAAACGTGGAGAAGTATAAGGTGTGCTTCGTAGCCAAGGGGTTTGCACAGAAAGAGGGAGTCTATTACGAGGAGACTTTCGCCCCGGTGGCTAGATATTCCTCCATCCGAGCAGTTATGTCATTAGAAGCAAAGATGGGCTGGCGCATTCATCAAATGAACGTGAAGACTGCCTTCCTCAATGGATTTATTGAGGAAGAAGTTTTTATTGAGCAGCCTGAAGGTTTTGAGGTTGGAGACAGGGAGACGCATGTTTGCAGGTTGAGATGAGCCTTATATGGGCTCAAGCAGGCACCTCGTGTTAATATTATGGTAGTTGTGGGAGCTATTTACCTCCACGTGTAAACCTGACGAGAATAGAATATTCCGAGAAGCAAGAAGAAACCCTAATGAGTTGGCTAATAACCCTAGAAGACAAGTCGACCAGAAGAAATATTATATACTAAGTAAATAGACACCATGAATGAGAAGTCGGCCCAGGCAGTTAGCCAGAATTAGTATAAATACACGAGGCTAGTCATCATTCTGGCAGGCATTCTCAAAATTGCAGAGCAGCACTTGTGCGCACTGCAGTTGCCCAATTTGTGCGCAAGTTTGGAGGAGAGCTGACATTGCAGCTGCTGCAGCTATCAGATTGCATTTTGGCTTGGACTATCTCTTGGTTATGGTTTGGACTATCTGATCAACTCTTGTTTGGTGCGCTATCCTTTGGGAAAGGTACGCTATCCTTCGAGAAAGGTACATATCTTGCATATCTACTTCTTAGAAGATAATGTGTTCAAAGAGAAACTATACCTATGGAAGAAACAAAAAGGATTGCTATCATTATGACTACAAGTCAAACAATACAAATGAAAGGATGAAGTACATCAAACAATTCATGTGGAAGTTATTACATAAGTAACAGCTGCAAGATAAGCCGAAATCAGAATCAATCTTGAAGTAAAAGAGAAGAAGTAAAAGACAGGAAAAAGTCAGCAATCAAGAAGAAATTGGAGAAATACTTATGACACCTTGCAGAAGGCAATAAGGATGCACACGGAAGCATGGATTATGGAGGGAGTCAACTATATATTTCCGAAAGAAAAACATGCACTCATACATGAAGCAAGGATTAGGAGGGAGCTAATCCTATGATCCATTGAAGATGATGAAGTATATATCCACGGTAGCAGCCATGAAAGGCAGTACGTGTTCAGTTCGACCTTAGAAGAAGTCTTCTTCGAAGAGCAGCCTTAAAGTATCCCTAGTTGTCCATCCACATCCGTGATCCTATGATGAAAGAAAGAAGTGGAATCTCTAGGGCATGGAATCTATAAGAAACTCCATGGACCCAAGAGCTAAAGAGAAACATGAGGAAGAACATGAAGATTCCAAAAAAGAAAGAAAAGCCAGAACAACCAGTCATTGTATCAAGAATCACAAGATTACCAGCCTAATATGAACTCACTAAAAGAAATCAAGCAGAGGAACTGAAAATTGTGATGAAGAACAATGTATGGAAGACATATGAATGAAGTATTGCGAGATCTAGAACTAGAGGTTCTCCCAGATGGAGGGAGAAGACTATGATGATTACTCGTTCCAGTAAACGAGACATACCTCTACATGAGTCATTATATCATTCCCAATATCCATGGGTTGGAGTTCTACATCAGATGAATGCAAAGACTGTTCTCCAGAGCAATTGAACAAAGAGCGTATGAAGAGCAGCCTCAAGGCTTTGAGGCATACCAGAAAGAGACCCTTGTATGCAGATGGAAGAAGACAACTTGGTGGAGAAACTCCAATGCACAACAGAAGCGTGGTGAAAACTTTCTATAATAGAAATATTATATCAAAATGATTACTCAGAAGATCAAGATGATGGATTGCCAATCCATGACAAAGATCTCATGATGACATAAGAAGTGCCACATGGATATGTTCCAGTTTGATCCTTGCCACGATGTTGTGAGCTAGCAGGAACCAAAGAGGAATCCAACAATGATATACTTTATTGATCAGAGCTATATGAAGCCTTCAGAGAGAACTAGTGTTCCAGACCAAAGTACATTTGAGATCAAGCATTACATTCTTCGTGATGAAGTCCAGAAAGGAGAAAGTGATTCTCCAATATATATCTCCACGGATGAGCAGATAAGCAAACATTTTGGTAAAGCTTCTGTCCAAGATGAAAGAGTTTGCGTACTCAAGTTGGAACTCGTGGAGACGACTTCCTTATTGAAAAAGGAAGAGATGACTTCCAGGTTGGGAGGGAGCACTGATGTGTTATTGATTGATGGGCAGTCATTTTTCAGTTCGAAAAATGGTCGAGGATGAGCAGTTCCTTTCCAGATTCGGAAAGTGGTTTGAGATTTCTAACGGACGAGCATTTTCCAGTTTGGAAAATGGTCCAGATTGAACAATCATTTTCATAATAAAAATGGTTCGATGGATTGTTGATGTACCATAGACAGCGATTTCCCATTGTGGTTAACATGGGGAATGGTCCGTTTTGGAGGTTGGTGCAGGATAGTCATTTCCTTAGGTTACACTTTGTCTAGTGTCGGAGGAATGGCCCAAGGTGGGGAATGGTCCAGGCTCAGAAATCAAGGCATTTATTCTTCCTTGCTTGAGAAGAATAGTCCAGATAGCTCATCATTGATGTTTTACCTTTTAAGGGCAGATGCTCTTCCAAGATCTCACAGATGTGAGTGGAAAAATGGCCCAAATGATTCAGTTTATATCATAACATTGTTTCTGTGCAGGCTGATATCAGATGATTGTTATGAAGATTGTATGTCTTTAGACAGTAGATGTATACTACTGTGGTGGATGTGTTCCACTGTTTGTGACTATATGTCACTAATCAAGTACCTATGTGCTACTTGGTGTGGTAGTGTACCACTGGATTGTAATTGTGTACTACTATGGATAGACACAATTGTGTTCTATTGAATGATATTGTTCCAATTGCCTTGAAGACTATCAACAGTGTTGAAAATGATTATCAGCTAGATGGATGATCATTGGACAGAGATTTCCCAGACAGAAAATGGTTCAAGACATTTATTTTTCTAGGACATGTCCAGATTAGAAGAATGGCTCTTGTGTCACTCTGTGGTGTGAGTGATTTATCCAGCATCATGTCTAATGTCTAATTACTCAGATAGAGTATGGTTTCGAGAGATGATGCAGCTAATGACACTGATGGTGATGATGGTCCTCTAGTCATGAGATAGTCTATACAACTATGTTGATGCTACTAGGTGAATGGTATGTTTGTGCTCAAGACCATTACTTGTAATACCTCCCTAGCTAGGAGGGAGTGTTAATATTATGGTAGCTGTGGGAGGTATTTACCTCCACGTGTAAACCTGACGAGAATAGAATATTCCAGGAAGCAAGAAGAAACCCTAATGAGTTGGCTAATAACCCTAGAAGACAAATCGGCCAGAAGAAATATTATATACTAAGTAAATAGACACCATGAATGAGAAGTCGGCCTAAGCAGTTAGCCACGATTAGTATAAATACAAGAGGCCAATCTTCAATCTATCAGGCATTCTCAGAATTACAGAGCAACACTTGTGCGCACTGCAGTTGCCCAGTTTGTGCGCAAGTTTGGAGGAGAGTTGTCGTTGCAGCTGCTGCAGCTAGCAGATTGCGTTTTGGCTTGGACTATCTCTTGGTTATGGTTTGGACTATCTGATCAGCTCTTGTTTGGTGCGCTATCCTTGGGGAAAGGTGTGCTACCCTTTGTGTGGCTATCTAGACTAGGGTTTGCTTCCGAAATGATTCTCTATCAAGGCTAAGGTGCTCGGAGGGTGGCTTCGGCCTATGGTTGGGTGACAATAGTGATATTGTCGATGGTAAAACGAGCACATCCATTATATTCTAACACCTCGGGCGTGGTACTCGAGGATTGACAGCTACTTGAGAGAGATGGGATTCCAACGGAGTGAGGATGATCCGAACCTCTACTTTCTAGCAGGTGAAGTGCCTCTCATACTGGTACTTTATGTTGATGATCTCTTTCTTACTGGAGATGAGCAGTTGATTGTAAACTACAAGGCTAACCTTGCAGCAGAGTCCGAGATGAAATACCTTGGTTTGATGCAATACTTCCTTGGTTTGGAGGTCTGGTAGACAGATGGGCGCTTCTTCTTAGGACAAGAGAAGTATACAATGGAGATCGTGCGCAGGTTCAGGGTGACAGATTGCAGGCCCATGTCCACGCCTCTAGTGACAAACTAAAGGAAGATTGATGTATCTAGTTCTAAGACAATAGACCCCACCATCTATCGTCAACTTATTGGATCGCTCATGTATCTGGTCAATACTAGGCCAGATATTAGCTTTGCAATTAACTCTTTGAGTTAGTTCATGGTGGACCCTCGAAGAGTTCATTGGATAGCTGCGAAGCATGTGCTTCGCTACTTGAAAGGTACAGTGGAATACGGGTTATTGTATGAGCGCAGTGGTGGAGTGAGATTGGCATGTTTTACAGATGTTGATTGGGCAGGATGCGTAGAGGACAGAAAGAGCACTTCAGGGTGTTGATTCAGCATTGGATCGGGTATTATAACCTGGTTCAGCACGAAGCAGAGATCAGTGGCATTAAGCTCTGCCAATGTTTTAAAAACCAAAACCGGTACCGGAACCGGTCGAGGGTCCAACCTGAACCGGAACCGGTAATAAACCGGTCGAACCGGTTCCAATGAACCGGTTTTTTAAAAAATACATAAAATATTTAAATTTTAACGAAAAAAATATATTTTTAAGATTTTAAATCATGTTTCCAAAGCATTAGAGACAATTAGAGACAACATATCCAAAGTATGCTCATGAATATATCAAAACGACACCAAGTGCAATACATATCTAGAGATCGGAACATAAATACATAATCAATGAAGCTCTATATGGCCTCTACAACATCAAATAACATACTAAGTTAGAGTCACTGATACTATAGGTGGGAATGCCAATGAAAAATACAAAATAGCCATAGGGTAGATATTAGAACCGTAGATGGAAGAATCTCATAGCTCATGAGTTGTGATTGCCAGTAGTCCTCCATGTCATAATCATCAAGATTGGCATCACTACCACTGCTCTCTCCTCCATCCTCCTCCCCTATATCCAATGCAATCCATGCATTTGTTGATGTGGACTCTGGAGGATGACCCCTTAAGAGGATCACCATCATCAAAAGTGACCGGATCTAGCACTAGTTCATTAAGATCCAAGTTGGCTAATGCCAACTCAACACTGTTGTTCAAACCCTTATCATCAAAAAACACATCCCACATCTTTGTCTTTCCCTTCAACCACTCTTCTCTCTACTTGTATATAAGACGGAGCTTGGTGTGCACATACACTACTAAGTCATCGGACACGACGACAAACTACAAAGAGAAGAGTTCAATAGAAGAGTTTATACTTGAGTGAAGGGTACATTTTTACTGGGGTCGTGACAAAAGAGTTCAACAATCAATGCCACCAACATCGAGGTACATAAAGAGCTTGGTTCTCTTGAGAATCCAGTGGAAACATTGTAATCTTGCCAATATTGAAATCCTGAAAACTGTTAAGTCTGCTAAATTTTGAATGGGACCTAAAATTCTACTTTCTCCATATGAAATCCAATGAGGTTGGAACCACTCTCAAACATCCTAAAACAATTAATAGTAATGTTAAAAATTTAAGTAAAGGATGAAAATGAAAGATAAAGGAGAATGTCACTTTTACTTACCATTACCATTAATTACTACCCTCAGCTACACACCAAAACACCTTACAACTCCAACTTGTTACTTAGGTTTTAGGTTTTAGGGGGTTTTATAGGGTTTTAGGTTTCTGGGACCAAACCGGCCGATTTGGTCATAAATCGGCCGACCGGTTCGGTTTATTGACCGGTTTGAACCGGTCGACCATCAAACCAATCAAACCGGCCGATTTCGGTTTCGGTTCAACGGTTTTTAAAACACTGAGCTCTGCTAAGGCAGAGTACATGGCAGCTAGTTTGGAAACATGTGAGGCACTGTGGTTGAGGAAGTTGTTCGTGGGACTGTTCAGCAACGAGTTAGAGGCTACTGTGATACATTGTGATAATCAGAGTTGCATCAAGTTCTCTGAGAATCCTGTGTTTCATGATCGTAGCAAGCATATAGACATCCGCTATCACTTCATATGAGATTGTGTACAGAGGGGAGTTGTGAGGCTCCAATACATACAGGCAGATGATCAGATGGCAGATATATTCACCAAGGAACTTTGCAAACAAAAGTTTATGCAGTTCAAAGATAAGATGGGGTTGGTTCAGAATCCCTTCCTCGTTAAGAGGGTGTGTTGAGAAGTATAACTCAGAAGCTCTTCTCCGTGCATGGCATCCTAGCATGGGTGGAGGACAATGAAACTAGACAAGTTGATAGATTAATCTCTTTCCTAAAGTTTTACTTCGAAAAAAGTACATTAAATGTGTTATATTTTAATGTTGACTTAATGAGCACTTTTTCTAAACTAAAAAGTGAAAATAATTTAAATGATGATCTTTTAATCTTGGCCATCCATCTCATTGAGAGAGTGAGGGTTGATCTCAGCCCTTGATCTCTTTGGAGATAGGGTTTTCGCTTGCTCATTGAGATATAAGAAATCGACTTGGTGGTTGGGGCGCATTATTCACTTGAGATAGGGCAAGTTTCAGCAAGAGGAGGAGATTCACTTGAGGGTTTGTTGGAGAAGAGTAGCAGAGAAGACGAAGGAGAGTCTAGCAGGTGGATCGACTAGTTTTCTCGGCCATTTGCAGAGGCCGTACTACATATATGAGAGAGTTGCACCTGTGACGCAGAGACAGCGTCGCTGGGCCATAGGATTTGCGCAGAGGCTCATTTGTTGGGCCGATTTTGTGTTGCTTGGTTCGATTTGGTTTAGAGAGGGTCGTACAAGTGCTGAGAAGAATTTTCGTTGGGGTTTCCTCAGCCATTGTTGTAACTCGATCTGCTCTGTAAGAGATCTCTATATTTTATGTTGCAATGATAAAATCCATAAACTGAAGAACAGGTTTCCCATATTGGGTTTTCCTGGGGTTATTTTACCCAAAAATTCTGGTGTGTCTCATGTGACGTGATTGTTGTTACTCTCTACAGTGTTCCTAGTATTTATTTCTGCTGTGCGATTTTATTTTCTATGAAGAAAACCTAATTGTAACTGTAAATTAGCAATTTCAGAAATTTAAATGTGCTAAATAAATTTCTGGGTAGTAAAGATTGTTGAAGCTTATGGTTCATCTTGCTGGGTTTTAGAGGATTCACACTTTATGTCCCTTGAATTCTTTGGATTGTCAATCTGATATTTTGAGACTGTACAACTTTGAAATAAGGGAAAGAATCTTTTAACGACCAACGTTTTGTTGTGAATGAATTCAATGGTTTGATGTCAAACTTTCTGAATTGATGAACTTCGACTAACACTTAGCTCATCAATTTTCTTCTCTTCTGACTCCATGCCCATTGGATCGAAGTTACGAGTCCGAAAAATACATAAGAAGAATAATTTACTTCACTGATTTTGGAGTATTTTACTCGTAGATGAATAACATTTTGTCACAGACCTGTTGACCGCCTATTCAGCTAGGGGGTCAACTCATGTGCCATGAAGATATGCATCATCAGATGCAAGTATGATAAAGACATTTTGGTTCTACTTGGGCATTTTATGCCTCCAGCACAAGTTTTGTAAACGAAATTTCCGCACCCCTGCGTGGGTTAATAATGTAATAAGTCTGCATGGATCATAGTTAGGTCAGGTACCTTGGGATGTTTTCATTAGGAGAGATCCTTTTACCGAGGGTTTTTTATCCACAGGTTGTCAATTGGGCTTTTCAGCCTGATTGACTTCCCATGAGTTTTTCCCTCACACATGCAATAATTCCTCCAAAGTGGTGAACGGCGTTCTAATGGTCTCATCCTTTGGTAGCTATTGTTTAGGAATGATGTAAATGACCATGTTAGACATTGTAGAAAGTTTCGCGGAATTTCATCGAGTCTAGATAGGTTTTTTTTAATTAATTAAATTTAATTAATGTTCCTAAGGTTGGGATTTTAATTATTTAATTAATTAAATGTTTTTGAGCAAATATTGTAAAAACTGGGTCTTTGGGTTTTTGATAGGGGTATTTTTGCTCAAAAGAAATGGAATGGCACCCCCTACACCCATAGACCAAGTTTCAACTCAGTCGGACAAAGTTTGCTATGCATTTGTCCACCCGGAGTCAAAGTCAGTCAAAACAACAATTTTAATTGTTAAGTCATTTTTGTAATTTTTGTAAAAAAGACTTAATGGGTTAGTTTGAAGGTGGAAAAGAGCAAGATTAGACTTTCCTAAGCATAACCTAACCCTCCCAACCTTTTCCAACCTATTATAACCCCTTACCCACCTTCTACACTCAAAATCATGCCCCCCTAGGGGGATTGACGTTTTTCCTTGGTGGAGGTTGTTATGACTTATTTCGGGCCCCCTCTCATAAGTTATGACTCCCTTTAACCCCCATATCACCTCCTAGGATGATCCC
>ML817480.1:69288-98164 GCA_009831015.1 Picea engelmannii | reverse complement strand
TGGGAAATATTTTTCATGCTTAGGTAGAATCCCCACCTTGGCTTCAACCTAGAAACATTGTAAAAGAACAAAAGACAATAGATGGGCTTGGAAAAAGGATGCATTGAAAACTAAGATGCATCACATGCTCTACAAAGGCACCCATAAATGAGACACTATGATCCCTTGTATGTCATGAACCCCATGCCCAAAAGTGTTTCCCCCATCCACTTCATATTTTATACATGTCTTAGAAGGGGGTCCACCTAGGAAACACTCCTTGACTTAGGGGATGATTTACCCAATAGGTCACTTTCTCAACCCTCCCGTACCTAAACTTGGCAAGTTGCATAGGTCTTTGAGAACTTATTTAATTTGATGAGGTGGTTTTTGATGCACATGCTTAGGTGACTCTTTTATTTATTTGATTTACTTATCATGGTATGTTTTACTTGAGATCCTTGGAGGGCATATTCATTGTCTTTGCAGGACCTTGCCTGGTGGACAGTTTTGGAGGAACAAGCCTAGCTTGGGCTTCCTTGGGACATGAATCCCACATGATGGATACCATGGCCCACACACAAAATAATGATAAAATCCTTTGGAGGCTTGAAAGACACCATGGAGGATCTCACATAGCCCCTACAAGCCCAACATTTTTCTTTTGGAGGCCAAAACATCACTTAGAGAGGCTTGACGTCACCCTATGGGCTAGGGTTTCGGTGGTGGTGGTGCTCGCTTGACACTTGGAACCTTTTGGATGGCGATACTCTTGAATTAAACCCTAGAGAATGAGAGGGAGGCCTTTGGAGGCCCAACTTTTCACCTCCAAGATCCAATGACTTGACCAAAGTGCTAAAACATCACTTATTAAGGAGATGACGTCACTTTTAGGGATTCTTATGTGCTATTTTTAGGTTAAATTTGAATTTAATATTGTAAGGGGGGAAAGTAAGGGTTGTTGGCCCCTTACTTTGTGGTTTACCCTAAATTTAAGTGGACAAACAATTTTAGGAGGATTTGTATAAATAAGAATCATTTCATTTCATTTTAATCATATCTCTACCATCTTGGAGAAGATACTTGGATGAAATTTGTGCCCCTCTTGGGAAATTTTACATCTCTCTCTTTTACTTGCTCATGTGATGGTTTTTCTTTGTGATATTGGATGGAGAAGTGATGTTCTATCTCTCTTGGAGGCTAATTATTTCATTGTGGTATATTGTTCTTGGTTAAAGAGGAGTTTATCTTGTTGATGCTTGGACTAGGTAAGCAATTTTTGCTTTGTTATTGATTCTTTCTTAGTTGCAAGGGTAATTTTCCAAGATATTGGGGAGTATAAGGGCATACAACCACACTAATCCTATCATAATTATCTTCAATTATTGTTTCACAAAAGGTTACTAGGAGGAGTAAAAGGGTTACACCCCTAAGGAAGTGGAAAAGATATCTCATCCATTTAAAGACTCCATAACCCAATAGTTTTAGACACTAATCTCTTTCATTGGAGAAACAAAATCATTGCATTGGTATACATAAAAATACGAGATATCAAAATTGTCTTAGTTGGAATCTATTATGCATGATTTAAGCTTGATAAGTACCATATGGAATCTTGATTGGCTAAGTATATCTACTGCTATTATAACATTAAATCTACACCCATTAAGGCTGAAACAAATTTCTCTCAAACTTTTACTTTTTCTCTCTTTTCAACTGTCAAAATTTGCTAGAAAGTTGCCATAACAATCTACTTGTCATTTAACATCTTTTGGTGGTTTACTTGTAATTTTTTCTGGTTGAAATTTTATGCTACATCCATAAGTCTGTTATAATATATCTGCAATAACATTATACAACAACCCTCTAATACCACTAAATTTTGTGCTAAAGTATTGGTAAATAATCTACTTGTTTTATTCTTTGAGTAGTTATATCTGCGGTAATTAGCTTTGTTCCTTGTTGATATATATTCTTGTTTACTGTAGTATTTTGGGACAAAAATCTTAACTTTCTTTTCCACTTGATATTTAGGCTTGTAATTTCATCTCTTCTTGTGTCTCGAAAAGGTACAACTATCTTATGCAGGTACACTACTTCTTGGAAACCTTCCCTCATATACGAGACTTCATCCCAAGCCTTCCATCTCTCCACAACTTGACCTTATGCAGGTACACTACTTCTTGGAAACCTTCTTTCATATACAAGACTTCATCCCAAGCCTTCCATATCTCCAAAACTTGACCTATTTGGGATTCAGTTCCATAACCTCACTTTCCATCTCATTCCCCCTAGGGTCACCTAGGGTTCCCCCCTTTTGTTGGATTTATCCTTCACCAAAGCAAGGGGAGGGTTTATATAAAGTGACAGTAGGTAGAATCTCCCACAGTTATTTCCATTTTATGGATTGGGTCAGGCTTTTCCCAACTTATATTTTGCGCGATAACGGGAATCAACAATTATATTCTTGCACAGGTTGGAACTAGAACCATAGGTAGAATAATTCACGTGCTTCTTATTCCTCATTTCTTGGGGAACCGACAAGTAGAAAATCAAGGGAAGAAAAGTTAGGATGAGACATTTGATGATTATTGGAGTGAGTAATAGGATCTTGGTGAGGAATTTTAGGCAATCATGTCACTACAGGACTACTGCAGTATCAAGTACATGAACATGCCAAGGGAGGTTAATCGAGGTAAAAAAAAGATTGATCTCATGAGAAATATCGCCCTTTTATGGTTCAAACAAATTCACAACTAGAGCATGGGTTCAAAAGTTGGACACCTACTTCCAACTTAACACCATGTCATAGGCAGAAATGATTAAATTCTCTACTTTTCATTTGGACGGAGAGGCCCATGAGTGGTGGTACCATGGACTGGTCACTCTGGGGCATGCCAGTATTACCTCTTATCTGGAATTCACTTATAAGTTGATGGAGAGTTTTGATAGAAAGTATCCAGAGATACATTTCAGAGAGTTGGCACAACTCAAATAGATTGGGACACCGGATGCCTACATCACTGAGTTTTAGAGGCTTGCAGTCAAAGTGACAAATGTATCTGAGAAGAGATTGGTGATGTTGTTCAATGAGGGTTTAGATGAACCATTATGTGGTTGGGTAAAATACTTCAAACTTGAGACTTTATAGGATGCCATTATCAGGACACGAGACATGGAGGATGGGGTCCCGAAGACAAATAATTTCTCCAAACGTTTCGTTCCACAAAAAAATAAAGATAATAAACCCTTTCAGAAAGATGGAATTGGTAAGAAGAATTTGGATGAGGCAACTCGTAATGAGTTGAGAAGAAAAAATATTTTATTCAATTGCAAGGACCCTTGGGAACCTAGGCATAGGTGTATGGGAAAGAGCAAGGTGCAATCTAAAGAAGTGATCTATGATAGTGAATAAGGGGAAGAAGAAGAGGAGGTACGAGACAGTGAGAAGGACAAATTAATTGAGGACTAGCCACATGATTAGGTCAAGAGCGTATCTATCACCACTCTATGGAGTGTCCCAAGATTTCACACCTTCAGGATCAAAGGTGTAGTATAGGGTCAATGAGTCATAGTATTGATTGATGTTGGGGAAACCCACAACTTCATCGACTCATCATTGGTGACTAAGAGGGGAATTCCTACAGTGGATTTTGAGGGATTTGATGTAGCAGTAGTTGGTAGATGTGTTATGCTTTGCACACAAAAGATCCCACAATTATTCTTAGAATTAGGAAATTACATAGTGACCAATGGCTTCTATGTAGTTGAGATGCAAGACACTTGTTGAAGCTTGAGTAGCTTCGGAAGATATTCTTATTGTATCTATATTGTATTGGACCAAGTCAAAACCCTAAAGAATAACATTATGTTGTATTTGTAAATTCGGCCCTATTGTGCCTTTGTAAAAATCAAATGTAACTCAGAAGGTGCCAATTGGACAACTTTGTCCTGACCTAATTAAAGGGTGACTTAACTACTCTTTATAAGAGGCTAGGTGCCTCATTTGGAGAATACACAACACAATATCTCTCACACAAGGAAAAGTGCACAAGTCTGAGGAGGAGACACAAATAAATATTAAGGGTGTTTTGGTGAAGGGTTTTGGTTATCTCTTGGAAGAATATCTTGGTCTAGTGGTGCACTACCCCATTCTAGTTAGGGTTTTTGGTCTGTCTTCTGATTATCTTTTGTTTCGTGAAATCTCTCTTGAGAGAGACATTGTACTTGTTGATGAATCTATATTGAGGAATTTTTTCTAGATTTTCTCCCCCAAGAGGGTTCCCTAGGATAAATCTTGTGTATAATGTGGATGTATTTCTTTCACTGATCCTTGTGCATGCACTTATTGTTTTAATTGTTAAAAGTTAAAGAATATTTAATACACTTAATTGCTTAAACAAAATTTTAACATGGTATAAAAAAGGGCCTAAAAGAATCCATTCTCACATTCTATAAGAAATCACCGGGGAAATAAAGACCATAGGAAGACCCTTCTAACCCTAGCACATCTTTTCCTTGGACCAGATTTTGTAATTTCCATAATTTTTAAAAATTAGGGTTTCTGCATAAAACCCTAGGTGATGACATCACTCTTTTCTGAAGGACATTGGTCAAGATAAATCCACCTAGGATCTCACATAAGGAGGGAGAATCTATTCCCTAGATCAAAATTCCAAAATTCTCAAGTTAAAAAATTAGGGTTTCCTCATAAACCCTAGATCAAGATGTCTAGGTAGTTGCAGTCTGAAGTTGGAGTAGTTCACCTTGGCATAACACACTCTCTATTAAGTTCAAAACCTTTCTTTGAAATGTTTTTATTTTCTCTTTGTATTTCCATTCAAGGGCAAGATGGCTCCCAACACTAAGCTTGATGAGAAGCTTGAGGGCGTTGATAACTTCCGAGCATGGAAGTATAGAGTGATGATCATTCTAGAAGAGAATGATATAGAATATTTCATAAAAGAAGAAGTTCCAAAATTAGATTAAGATGAGGCCAAGGAAAAGTATAAAAAGAACCTGGTTAAGGAAAAGAGAACCAATGTTGATTCTATCAAGGATCATTTGATCCCTCATGTCTCATCATTGACAACTCCCAAGAATTTTTTTTATTCTTATCCCGATTATATGAAGGAAAGAATATCGACTGGAAGATGACATTGAGGACACATCTCAAGAGTGTGAAGATGCATAGTTCAGAAACCATCCAATCCTACTTCACAAGAGTATCTCAAATCAAGAACAACTTGAATCCATTGGAGACACAATCAAAGAAGTTGATTTGGTAATGACTACATTGAATGGTGTCCCCAAATCTTGGGAATAATTCATTCAAGGAATCTATTCAAGAAGAAAGATAACAAATTATAGAAGACTATGGGAGGATTGCACTCAGGAAAAATCTATATTGGCAACAAGAGAAGAGAAACTAGGCAATTAGGAAAATCAAGCTCTAACAACTCATTCAAGAAAAGGAAAGACCAAGAAAGAGGTTCACTCACACAAGAAGCCTCATGGGTTACAAAAGACTCAAAATTTTAAAAAGGATTACTCAAATTACAGATGCTACATCTACCAAAAGATGGGACACATTGAAATAAACTAAAAGATGGGACACATTGCAATAAACTATCCCCGCTCAAAATATTGGGTCAGAAAAGGAAACTATAAAAGACATCATGCTCATGCCACAGAAGATGATGAACCTAATCAAGAGAGAACCAAAGAGGATGACTCAAGCGAAGAATATATATTGATATTATCTCTTACAGGAACAATTACTCATGGAAGTGAAACATGGCTTATTGATAGTGGTGCTCCTAAGCACATTATTTTTTACAATGACTCTTTCTTGGAATTAGTTCAGAAAGATTCACCACACAAGGTGAAGCTCGGTGATGACTATCAGTATCCCATTAACGGAGTAGGAGAAGCTCCATATATATTGGATTCTGGAAAACCTATGAATATGGAGGATGTTTTATATGTACCTGGTTTGAAGAAGAATCTCCTTTCTATCTTAGCATTGGATGAGAAAGAATTCATAATTGCTTTCATTGATAGTGAAGTTATCATGTGGCCAAGAGGAAAATCTATTGATGATGTTGTAGTGATTGGTGTTCAATAAGGAGGTCTATTAAAGTTAAAGGGGCATTCGGATTCAACATTAGTACACAACATAGTTACTCCAAGTGAGATATGGCATAGAATATTTTCTCACATACATTACAAAGCACTACCAATCGTGAGCAATATGGTGACAAGTTTTCCAGAAATCCATGTCAATCATGAAGGCATATGCAAGGGATGCGCACAAGCAAAGTATGTGAAGAAATAATTTCCAAGAAGTGATAGAAAAGCCAAAGGATCCTTGGACATCATATGTTCATACGTGTGTGGAACAATGTCAGCCACTTCACCTAGCGGGTATGTCTATTATGTTTCATCTATTGATGATTTCGCACGTAAAAATTGGATTTAGTTTTTGAAAGATAAAAGTGAAGTATTCAACAAGTTCAAAGAATTCAAAGAACTTGTTGAAAAACTTTTGGAAAAGAAGATAAATATATTAAGGTCAAATAATGGAGGAGAATTCACATCAGATGAATTCAAGACAGTCTGCAAGGAATTTGGGATTAAGAGGGAGCTCTCTACTCCCTACAATCCTCAAAATAATGGTGTGGCAGAAATAAAGAACTAAACAATCATGGAAGCAGTGAAGACCATGATTCATAATCAAGAATTATTAATGCATATATGGGAAGAAGAAACCAGGACCATTGTATATGGGAAGAACAAAAGTCCCCACTGTGTACTTGGGAACAAAACACTAGAAGAAATGTTTACAGGTGAAAATACATAGGTCAACCACCTGGGGATATTTTGTTGTCCAATATATGTGCATGTCCCGAAGGACAATAGATTGAAATTGGACCCTTTAGGCAAGAAGGGTATATTTTTTGGATGTAGTGAGACATTGAAAGCATACAGAGTCTACTTCCCTAGTCACCAGCAGATTGGGACTAGTAGATATGTCACCTTCGATGAGGATGTAACTTGAATTCAGTATATCAAAACATAATCATTAATATGAGGTCCATGATGGGGAACCTGAAGCTCCCAAAGTTGCAGATACATATGCAAGCGATGATGTTGTACTAGAATATCATTATATGGAAGAACCATATAGACTTGCAAATTCATCTCGAGAGATGAATACTAAGAAGAGAATACCAGCTTGGGCTCGAGAAATTATTTAGTATGCAGAGAAGTATGGTGCTATAGATGGATCCTTTAGATAAATAAAGAGGCCATGACCATACTCTAGTTACGTGTCATTACTAAGTGACATTATTGATGTTGAGCCTACCAGTTATGAAGAGGTTGCAAAGAAGAAAGAATGGAAGGATGGCATGATTGAAGAGTACCAGTCCATTATAAATAATGATGTTTGGGATGTGGTTCTGAGACCAAAAGACAAGAAAGTGGTAAGTTCCAAGTGGATTTACAAGACGAAGCATTCAACATATGGAAATTTTGAGAAGTACAAGGTAAGGTTCGTGACACGTGGTTTCTCCCAAAAAGAAGGAATATATTATGCGGAGGCATTTACTCCTATGGAGAGATACACTTCAATTAGAGCTATACTTGCAATAACTGCAATAATGAAGTGGAAGGTACACCAGATGGATGTGAATACAACTTTTATTAACGATGTAATAGAAGAGGAAGTGTATGTGGAGCAGTCATAAGGTTTCAAGGCACATGATAATTAGACACAAGTGTGCATATTGAAAAAGCCTTGTATGGATTAAAGCAAGCACCCAGTGCATGGTACAGTAGAATTGACAATTTCATGATGAGCTTGGGATTTACCAAAAGTAAAGAAGATTCCAACCTTTAATACAAGGTTGTGAATGGAGGACCAGTGATATTACTATTGTATATGGATGACCTGTTTCTAATAGGATATGAGAAGCTTATCACCGAAAGTAAGAGAAATCTTGTTGCAGAGTTTGAGATGAAATACATGGGTATGATTCATTATTTCTTAGGTATATAGGTATGGCAGAGATTGAGTGAAATTTTCCTTAACCAAGGAAAATATTCTATAGATATTTTGAAGAGATTCATAATGATGAATTGTAAATCCATGCCTACACCGATGGTGAACAATATGAATTTATTGAGTGATACATATTTAGAGACAGTAGATGCCACCATGTATAGACAGATGATTGGTTCGTTAATGTAATTAATGAACACAAGGCCGGATATATGTTTTGCGGTGAAAAAATTGAGTCAGTATATGGTTGATCTGAGATGTATTCACATGATTGAAAAAAATTATGTGATAAGGTACCTGAAAGGTACAATAGCCTATGGACTCAGATATGGTTCATATCATGAGATAATTCTGCAAGGCTTTACTAATTTAGATTGGACCAATAGTATTGCAGACCGAAAGAATACATATGGATGTTGCTTCAATTTGGGATCATCTATGATCTCACAGTTTAGTAGGAAGTAGATGAGTGTGGCACTTAGTACGAATGAGGCAGAGTACATAACAGTGTGTTCATCTAATAGTGAAGCATTGTGGCTTCAGAAGTTGCTTGCAAGACTGTTTGATCTCGAGTTAGAGATGACTTGTATCTAGTGTGACAACCAGAGTTGTGTGAAGTTGACAGAGGACTTGGTGTTTCATGACAAGTACAAACATATCGAGATCAGGTACCATTATATCATAGATAAGGTGCATATGGGAGTAGTGAAGCTCCAGTATGTCACTACAGATGAGAATATAGTAGACATGTTGGCCATGCCTCTGTCGAGATTGAAGTTTGTGTACTTCAGGGACAAGCTTGGTGTGGTCCAGAAAGGCTTCCCTAGTAAGAGGGAGTGATGAGTTACATATGTGATTCCAGGGAAGAAACATCAGTGTGTGTCTATAGTAGAGGGTGGTCATTTCAGGCACGTTATTGATTATGGCACCAGTCAGCATGACCTCACATAAGGTCAACATATGTCGAACCTTCGGGGCTGATGAGTTTCCCAAATTTTCAAGCTAGAGGGCCAACCTGTGTGGTTGGAGGTGTTTCCTATCCTTGGGCTATATGGGTAGTGTGTGCGCACTACATCCCCTAATCCTTTTGATTATATTCTTGGTCAATGTGGACCGATTTCCTGGTGTGCTAACCAGAGGTTACTAGTTCTTTATGAACTAGATGCCATATTATGTGTGAGTTGGTGAGTTACTAGTTTTGTATGACCTAGATGACAGATTATGTGTGAGTTGAAGAGTTACTAGTTATTTATGAACTAGATACTAGATTATGTGTTATTTGGTGAGTTACTAGGTCTTTATGAACTAGATGTCAAATTCTGTGTGAGCTAACAAGTTACTAGTTCTGTATGAACTAAATGCCAGATTATGTGTGAGTTGGCGATTTGAAGCCTCGTGATGAAATAGAGCCCAGAAGGATGATGAGACCTTGGATGCATGATGTGGTTACAAAACGTATTCAATATAGATTCATGGAAAGTCAACAAATCAATTGTCTTGTGTACAAAAGTGTAGAACCAGTCATGATGACCATGTCAGAATAATACCTTTGGGTCTACGAGGGAGTTTTGAAGCTTAAGTAGCTTCGGAAGATATTATTTTTGTATCTATATTGTATTAGACCAAGTCAAAACCCTAAAGAATAATATTATGTTGTATTTGTAAAGTTGGCCCTATTGTTCTTTGTAAAAGTCGATCCTATTGTGCCTTTGTAAAAGTTAAATGTAAATCAGAAAGTGTCAATTGGACAAGTCATCCATGACCTAATTAAAGGGTGACTTAACTACTATTTATAATAGGCTAGGTGCCTCATTTGGAGAACATACAACACAATCTCTCTCACACAAGGAAAAGTGTGCAAGTTTGAGGAGGAGACGTAGCTACGGAGTAAGGGTGTTTTGGTGAAGGGTTTTGGTTATCTCTTGGAGGACTATCTTGGTCTAGTGGTGAGCTACCCCATTCTGGTTAGGGTTTCTGGTCTATCATGTGATTATCTTTTGTTTGGTGAAATCTCTCTTGAGAGAGACATTGTGTTTCGTAACAAATATATATTGAAGAAGCTTTGCTAGGTTTTGTTCCCCAAGAGGGTTTCCCAAGATAAATATTGTGTATATTGTTGATGTCTTTCTTTCAATGATCCTTATGCATGAAGTTATTTTTCTAATTGTTAAAAGTTAAAGAATATTTAATACATTTAACTTCTTAAATGAAATTTTAACAACACCAATGTCGTATTGGGTGTCCAATGGATTGTTTCAATAGGAAAACATTCAATTTACTTCCAGGCCATGGAGATGGAGTTCAAAGCAATAGATGGTAGGAAGGTGGTATTGAGAGGCATTTAAAATTATGCTCAGGTATATTTAGACACAGGTATTGAGGAAAATTTATGAATTATCTTACTCAAGCATTTTTTAATCTTTTATGGCTAGGACAAGATAGTCGATAATATCACCCTATGCTTTATAGCCTCATAAATAATTTCCCAATCCACAAGTATTAATTACCAGGGCTTAGGATGACTTATTAATGAAAAGAATGTTGCAAAAATAAAATGAAATTTTATTATTAGTTTCTAAAACATATGCACATTATAGAAAGTAAATATGGAGATCGAAAAACAAAAGTGACCAAGTCATAAATGCACACAAATGAGACAGAATAGAAATCTGATTTATTTCATTCCAAGAAATCAAAAGTGTTTTTCTCTTTAAAAAACCCCTGTGAGGGCATGGAACAAAGTCTAATTTAGAGATCCCTAATGAAAACCATACAAAAAGAATATGACAAGAAGCAAAAACTAAACTTTATAATCTCGATCAGCTTGCCACTGACTGCTACCAATTTGACTATGCACAATATCCTTTATCATCTATGAAATTTAATCCATAAATAGACAAGTATACACAAACTATCAAAGATAGATCAACATCTCCAAAACAAGCATCTAAATGATATGGTTCAGATTTGAGCCTTGTTTTCTACAATAGGACCCTGCTGCCAAAAAGAGAATTAAGATCTGAATAACTCAAGAATGAATGAAAACCGAACTATCTCATGTAAACAAAAGATCAAACCTTAGTCTTGCTTTCTCCTTCTATTCTCCTCTTGTTCTTCCTTATCATTTGGATTTTATGCATTCCAAATAATTTGAAGTAGTTCAACTACTTTCTTTAGTTAAGTTAGTTGAACTTAACTAATTTTAGTTTAGGAGAAATAATAATAATAATAATTAAGGGTCATTATTTAATAATAACTAAGCAGGTGGGACCCCTTATGACTCCCTTCTTTTATTCTTTTCAAAATTAAACACAATTAGATAATAATTTAAACACATGTCACCTTGTAGCTCCCATAAATACTTCCATAATTTGAATATTTAATATCATAAATAATTCAAATCATATCCAAAACATGTAAATAACCAGATTATCCAAAAAACATAGCTTTTTGTCCAAAACATTTTGTAGACCATTGTCTTCAACAACTCAATCATAAACACATAAATTAAAATCCATACTTGCCACTTTGAGAGGAAATCTTTCTTCTATCAATGTTGTCCCCTTTGGACTTCCCGGAAGTAGCCTTTGGTTGATTCGAACCTTGAGGATTTATCTAAATAATAACATGGGAACGGTCATCCTTCATATGTATATGAGAGGACAATGATTTTGAAGAGTCATTTGAAGGAGATGAAGGGGAGGCAGTAGCTTTACCTTTATCTTGCACATGGGGGACATCAATTCTAATCCTTTTTCTAGCATGAGAGGATTGAACAGGTGAATGCACAGGGGAAATTTGAACATTAGGATTTATAGGTGGGGAAGGATTTAATGACAAGTTGGGATAGCCATGATGGTGAGAGATTGTCGTATTGACAATCTCTTTCCATCCATCAATCTGGTTGCAAGGACATATGAGGAGGCACATGAATACCAGGGATGTTTTGAGGTTGGAAGGGAGGTATCTCTAGTCTAGGTTGTATTATTCCTTGCTCGATCCATTTGAATAACCCAGCTTGAAACAGTTGGTTCAACTCCTGGGGGTCAACATCAAAATGAATAGAGAATCTAGGCCTTCTAGGCCCTCTGTTCCAATTACCTCTTCCTCTATTTTTTCTACCATGGTTGCCTCTGCTGAAGAAACTCATCCTGTATGCATCAATTCATCAGTAACTAGCCCTTAACAGACCATACATGACATTCTTCTTGCATGAAACAATTTTTGGCTCAGAAATTGACACAAGACCCATGAAAATCCATCCATAGGAAATTTTTTAATAATTTCCAAGTGAGCAAGGGGTGGATAGGGTTCATGGGACATCTGGAGGGATTGTAATGAGAAAACATCCTCTGTTATCTTACCATATTATCCCAGATTAGCTAATAATTTTATTTGATTTGAGGGACATATAGAGGGATTGTAAGCTGCCACCTATTTATGTGTCATATATTTTATCATTGTTATATAGAGTTTTTAATTTATTTTATAGAGCAGGGCGTGTAAAAATGAAATTGGGATCGTGAGGGGGGTATAATGAGAGAAAAAGTTATAGTATGAGAGGGAATAAAATATGGATATTGTTCATAAAAATAAATCAAATCAAACAACAACCATAAATCTATTCGTATCTCATAATCCAATAAGTATTCACTTTTAAAACCAAAACCATTTAACTGTCCCTTATTTACAGAATGTTTGTTGAGTTCAAATAAAAGACAATTCATATGCCCAGAACACTTCAATTATAGCATCCCTTGCATCTATACAACATTCATAATAACATCATTGCCAATTTCATAATAACATTACAACCCTTTGAGCCACAGTCTTTCATATTCCAATGTTAAACCCCTTTTCCTTTTAAAACCAAATAGAAATATGCATAGTGATTCCAGCCATCCACATCCAATATTTATTCCTTGAACTCAAATAAGAATACACCCAGTATTAACCACCAATTATCGATTTTCCATCACTGTTTAACATAATCCACTGGCATTAAAACTCATAATCGAGCCCCGATTCAATCACACATAGGTGTTTATCAACATAAGTCTTGATTCAAAATAACATTCAACTAATAACACGCAACTATGATCCTGAGATTGATGTACATACTTCTTTTAAAAGAAATACCCAATAAGATACAGAGCCAAATAGTGCCTGAGGAGAAACAAAACCAAGTCGTGCTCAATAGACCAAGAACACACGGGTGTTTCTTTTAATCTTGACAAGAATGAAACGAGACCAATATCATGTTTAGGGTTTAACACAACAAATACAAGTAATAAAAAAGCCTCGCCCAAATGAATAATTCCTCAGGGACGCGGATAACTCATGCCCTTTAAAAATTTACCAAAGAGAAGTAACAAAAAAAGGCTCAATCAAGGGATAGTATTCTAATATACAAACATCTCATGCCCCTTTTAAAATCACCACAGACACATAACCTTTAAACAAAAATCTTGATAGTGAGGGTTACCAAAACATAATAGTCAACCACTCCAACGGAGACACAAGGAAGTGAATGCTTAAAATACTGTGAAGAGAATGCCCGAACACAACCCGTGGCCAACCAAAACTATACAAGCTTCCATTTAAAATTATAGGTGATGCTAAAAGCCTACTGAACAATTATTTCCAGAAATAGTGATAATGAAGGCAATGCCATGAAAAAATAAATCTCGAGGCTTTGCCAAAACAAGGAAAGAACACTCCAACTCTTAACATTTTTCATTGCAACCCAAAGGAACAAAACATATCAACCACCGAGATGAAAAGGAGTGACAAGAATTTACACCATGACTGGCTGTAAAACCCATGTGCCAAAAATCAGATCTTTGTTAAACCATAATCATAATTTTTGTTGGGCACATGCCCATTTTGGGGAAAAGGCACGACGTGGAGGAGAGAGAGTTGGTAGAAAATCATGTGAGGCATGCATGCAAGAAGAAGGGAAAGAAAGACAATTGGAAGAAAAGCAACAGAAGAAAGTGGGCATGCAGAAGAGAAAAATGTGCAAGGCCAGCATGCAAGAAGACCTAATTAGGTTAGGGTTTTGGTAAGAGAATGTAACGGTTGATGAGATGAGAATAGATGTAAATAGACACCTAGGAGGTCTAGGGGGGTTCGATATCCTTGATGGTTGTTATGAGTTACTTTCATGAGATAGAGTAACAATTATGTAACACAAATATGATCTGATAGATTTTTGTAAGTTGTTGAGCTATGGGAGGGAAAAGTGACTAGACCTTGAGGGTTAGATCGTAGATTGAGGAGCCTGGTGCGTTCTAGTCAGCCTCGTAAAGGTCGTGGAGTCTGGGTTGTGAATGTATGAACAAATGTGTAGTGTGTGTGGCCCCATGCATGAAAGAACCATAATAAAAGAGCCTTAGAGCCAAATATTTGTGGATGTAGCCCATGAAGGGGTGAACCACAGTAAATTATGTTTTGTGTGGAATGATTATTTTCTATATCTTTGTTGTTAATGGTTAAATATTAGATGAATGATTTGATGAAGTAGTTAGGTCTCTTGATTTACATGCATGCATAAGGAACATCAGAATAATTAATATTGATGAATGTCGGAATATTGCTTTAATAACATGTTAGAACTCTTAGTGAGAAACTAACAGACCCCCAATTCAATCCTGGAATACAAGCACTTGAGTATTGAAGTCACCCATTAATACTATCTCGGGTGATATTGCACAATGCACTCTATGTACTGCATTGCCTTTTGGTTTACCAGGAGGGCCAATAGTTTTAGAGGCTTTGCTGGAACCCTAGTAGACCTGACCCTGGGTCAATCATGTTGAAGCCATAGTTTAGATAAGAAATAAAAAACCAACAAATGGTTATGTTGCCAATTGGAACAATATAGGATTGAGTAGATGGGATCTATTGAAGATCTATTAAAAGAGGGTAAGAACTGGGAAAGGTGGATCCAAAGAATACTGAATCGAAAAACAAGAAGGTGAGAAGAATGTGATGCTAGAAGGGGATGTTGAGACTGTGGAATACCACAAAAGCAAAGATCAAAAGCTGGCTGAAAATAAAGGAGCTAGAGTTCGCACAAAAGGATAACGAAAATCTTAGAGTAATATTGTGCAAATATCTTGAGAAGTATGTGTTTACTGATCTGCATGAAGTATTTTTCTGTGATTTCCCACACTTATTGCAAGAGTGGATATTGAGGTTGAAGGATAACCATGCAACAAATCGGATTCAATAGTTAGAGTGGACCTCAGTTCATATTGCGCAACTACAACATGTGAATAAAAAGTTTACCTGTGTAGTAGATTTTTGGCTCGACAGTATTGTAGCAAGTTTTATAACAAAATTTGCAGTAGATACTGCGAAGTCGTACAATGCAACAAAGCAAGAGTTTCTATGCGGGCCTTGAGAAAATTTGTAGCTTATAGAGAAGTCGATCTTAGAGGATAAATACATGAATGAGATGATAGAAATCTAACAGAAATGAGGAGAAACTGTTTTGGAAATTGACCAGCGATTTAAATGTCTGAAAGGGAAATTGAGGTATGTCATGATTGGCATGTAGCATAGGAATTTGTTTGTGAATTATGTGTTACCACACCTGAAATACCCACTTAGACAATGTAAATTCCAATCTCAAGTAGAGGCTCTATAGGAAGCCTTGCAAATGGAGGAGAATCAATACCACAAGACAAATCTACCGATATAGAAGAGTTGAAGGAGGATTTTAAGAATCTTACCTTCCAACTCAATCAGAATAAGGGCAAGGAAAAGGACGAAGTTGTTTGGTGTACCACATGTAGAACAAAATGGAACCATAAGAATGAATTTCCAACGTTCGCGCAGTATATGGAAACAAATATGCCAAATCCATTACCGACAAGAGGACCCTAGTGTGAAATATGAAAGATGCACGGGCACGATCCATATCATTGTCCTATGATGCAGAAGTACCAGATAGTACCAAAGAATGCATACTGCACTTTTTGCAAATCAATAGGCCATGATGACAAAGACTCTAGGACCATGGACCTGATGAGGGAAAGGATGTTAGACACATATAGGGTGCAAGATGAAATGATGACAGGTCAAGTTGCACCTCAGTTTAATCAGGCACCACCGCAGTATAATACTGTGCCACAACAGTATAACAACGCCCAACAGTAGTATAACATTGTGCATCCCCAGTATAACCCTGAGCAATATAATCAGGTACCACAATACAATACATCATGCAGAGATCGCACCAGGTACATAGGGGGAGGACGAGGCAGAGGAGGCTTTGGACATGGTAGAGGTCCATTAGTGTGCCATAACTTCCAACATATAGGGCACTATGCAAGAGAATTCCCTCTACCACCGAAGACATGCATATATTGTCACGTAACATATCATGATACAGAGGATTGCACCACATTATTGGGGAAGATACAAGAGAAATGGAATCAAAACAATCAGAATGTACATTGGATATCTACATAATCTAGAGAATATGGCAGGAACATCAACATAGTGATGCGTAGAGGTGATAAAACAAGATATGATGCAGCTAAACAAGAACCAGTACAACACCATTGGATTAAGAAAAATATCGAGCCACCCAAGAGATTTTATGCAGAAAATGAGAAGGAGAACAATGCATGGGAGAACCTACCTTAGGCTACTCACTAGTCCAATTGAAGTTAGAAAACCGACACATATTTCTACCAATAGGGAGGCTAAAAGGAGTGATAGTAGATCTAGACGGAGTGTGCACTAAGGCATACTTTGAAGTGATCGAAATTGTGGATGGCACAACACCATATCCAGAACTATTGGGATTGGATTGGGCATTTGAAAATAAGGAGATAATCAACCTGAAGACCAAGAAGATGGAATTTGAGTCAGGTGAATACAGGGTTATCTCACCTCTATATCCATCAAAAACTGAAATATGTGTGGAACCAACATGTTTAGACCTGGAAGAAATTAACCAGTTGTATTGAACCACTGCATGCACTGAAGAATACATCAATCCAACTGTCAATGGTGTACTTAGCTGGAGAAGTATCACATCATTTTCTTCTGACTCAGACATGAGTCTGGAGAATTGGCAGTAGTGCCTACATGAGGTCTCAACCAGAAGATGTGCCTGAATAGACTATGCAATAAGATGGGCTAGGACAGAAGTCAGAGAACCTCCAAGTTTCCATGGAATCAATGACTTGGAAGAGTTCTTAATGACATATGAAGATGAAGTATCAGACAGTTAGAGATTGTTATTTCTCGACATTGCAGTTAAGGCTACACCTATAATATGGTGGGGTTCACAAAAAGAAACAATCAAGGACTGGTACCAATGTAAATGGTTAATGTGCATCAGGTTTGGCATAGAACAAAGAAGAAACCATCAGAGAAATATGATGGACAAGGGGCACCAAAAGAACACTTGGAGAAGTGAAAACTATTGTGGAAGAGGACACCCCCATAGGAATGCCCTCATCATTTTGTACACACATTAGAGGGTGTTATCACTGAAATTTCATCCGCAAATGGTTATAGGAATCCAACATCTTCAAACAACTATGAGTTCACCCATGGACCAAAATTACCAAAAAAACATTTCCAAAAGGTCCAAAACTATACAACCAGTTATAAAATCAAGATGCACTATGAATACACAGGGCGCATGCACACATGCACCATCAAGAAACGCAGGAAAAGCGCACATGCGCATGATGCACAACTGTGGATGCTAAAAGCCATGCACACTTGAGAACGACGCATTTATGATGTTCGTCGGCCTCCCACCCACTTCTGGTTAAACTTCCAAGTTGATTTGACATCCAAATCTTGGCTGGATCAAGCTGGGTGGTTGGTCAAAGACCTAAAGGTGCCCTAAACAACCCCTTTTCACACTAAAAGTTGGTTGCACAATACCTCAAAGTGGTGCTATAAAGTAAGGCCATGGGTGCACTACTTTTTCAAGGAATTCATTTGGAAGGTTATGCTGCTGCTATTCTCTTGGGGAAACCTCTTTTCTTATCAAGAGCATACTAGCACCATTTCATTTGGGCAATCCACATCACCTTTTGAGTGGGTTAGCTTGGGATTCTTTCACCATTTCTTTCAAGTTTCCAAGTTGTAAGAAGAGTTCAATCTTGGGGGTCCAAGAGCCCTACCTTGGAGGAATAAGGGACCCGAAGTCCCCTTTCTCTTTGGTGTTTTTTTTTCACTAACACAATCATTTCCATTAGTGACATGAGTCTTGTTTGTTTCTTGTTCTTATGTCCTTATGCAAAATAGTTTAATTGTTTTTTCCTTTCCTAGTTTAATTCTTATCTTAGTATTTTATGTTTATTCTTCTAACCCTTTCCTTTACTGTTGTCTTTCTTAGCTAACCCAACTAATCTTGTAAGCACCTCTGTTTTTCTCATTTAGGTGACAAAAGAGGTGCAACAGATTGACAACTCCACTGGGGAAAGGTATCAATTTCCTACCCCATTTGGGTTACTTTAGCTCTTATTTTTACTTAATTAACCTGCAGGTACCATAACTAGCCCAAGTCGACCCGCAAAACATCAAATTCAAAGTTGAGATGAGAGAATTCCATCCAGGATTTTCTTCACAGCCGTGTGATAGTTGTGCGCTGGTTAATTGGCCCACAGTCGCACATGATGCGCATGTGCGCCAAAATCACTGCATTACTCCACACCTTCTGTGCACCTGCGCTCAAAAATCTTTTTCGATTCGCGCATTGGCTCTCAAAGCACCTCTATCTAGTCTGAAACCTACGCACCTGTGCAAAAAGCACACATTGTAAGATTTTTATGATTTGTTGAAGGCCCATAACCTTCTTAAAGATAATTCCATGCATGTTGTAATCTGCACCACACTAACATTCCCTCTCATATAAAGGGATTAGTAAAAACACATAGGCACTTAGGGGTTAAAAATCATTATTTTTCCTCTTTTTTCTTTTTATTTCGCCACATGGATGGCTTGCTTTGACTAAAAGTTGGAATCATTCTACATCACATATAAAAATTGCATTGGGACTAGAAATTGGATATCAAATGTTGAGTATGCTCTTTTCTCGCGCTCCAAAGTGATCTTGAGAGTCAGAAGGAGGTTGAAAGACAATTTTATGTCCCTTAAAAAGATAAAATTTTTAGGAGAGGACAATAGCCCCCTCGGGACTCCTCTTAGTTTATTTTTCAAACACATCTCAAGATTGTAATGGGCCCATATATGCCCACATGCTACAAAGATAGGATAGTGTTGAAATTTACTTTCTTATATTAAATCACTAGGGAAGTTTAAAGGTTTTGTAACGTGCCCATACATGCCCACATGATCACAATCTAGGATAGTTTCAAAGCTTTCTTAGATTAACTCACATTAGGGAGTTAAAGGAATAGTAAAGGACCCACATGTCCACATGCTATCTTCCTAGGGAATTTTGAATTCCGCAAGGTTGTACCAATGACATTTAGCTAAATAGGTAATCAAAGACTTGTAAGGACCAAGCGAAGTCCAAATGCAGCAAGGTGACACCTAATTCATTAAAAAATTGGCACACTTTCACTCATTCACACACAAAAGTCACTTCTCACTCACATAGTTTTCATCTCGAAACGTGGAGGTTGAAGTAAGTTTCCTCCAAAGGAATTCTGAAACACCCCACCCTTTTCTTGACGAAACTATCCACTCCCACTTAATTTCAACGAGATTGGCTCACACCCCCAATCTCTCAAACAAACCACATCTAAAAATTTTCTAAAAAATCACTAAGTTTTCCTCCACAAGAGGTGCCAAAAGAAATCTTTTAGTCTAGGTAGGATTTCGGGGATAGGCATCCAAATAACTCTTCATTATCTGATTCTCACATTTTCAAAACAATAGAAGTTGTCAAATAGGAAACTTTAAATCCTCCAATTCAAGTGTTCCTAACACCATAAGGCAGGGAGATACCCATGAAGGGTTGAAGGTCGAGGTCTGGTTATTCTGTGCATCCCCCCTTGAGGCACCCACCTCTTGGATGGGATCCATCCCGTGACCCATTTCTTAGGCCAAAAATCTAAATGCTGCACTTTGACCGAGGTACCTAGTGACCAAATTTTAGGACATCTACCCATGTGGCAATTGTGGGCTACAATTTCACCTTGATCGTATTTTCTGTGGCTATTGGGAAATATTGCTAGTTCTTTTGGGATATGCCCCCTCTACCCCTCATTATAACTAATTGCTTCATCCTTCACTAGTTTCTCTTCCGGTGGCTTCAGAACCCACTGTCGAGTTCTATTGGAAGGTCCAGTGCTATTTTGAGAGGAAGGGAATTATGTCTTTTAGGACACAAGTATTTGTTTTCTTTGTTCCCCCACGCGGGAAAAATCCACCTATCCACATATATGCTTCTTTATCAAAGAACTTTATGTATGATGCCCTTCTGATTACATTTGATTTGGATATATATCATGTAAAGTTCAAAAATTGCAGCAAAGGCTCTTGTTTATTTATTACTCTCACCACCATTGGCACACATTCACTCAGCTAGTCGAACATCATAGGGGACCCATAGAACTCCCGTCATTCCAGACGCTTGCTAAATTTCCCTCCTATTCTAGGAGGAGTTCCTAGTCTTGCCAACTCATCGACTCCACCTTCTCACACTCCTGTGAGTGCCATTGTCTTGGGATCATCTTTTCTTGGTTCCACCTTACTTGGGTCCAATTCCCAAGGTCCACCTTCCACTCACTCTCCTTTACACAGAAGTGGGGGAGCAACTTCCTCTCAAGGGGGAAGTACAAACCCACCTAGTCCCCTCCAAGGGTCAGGTACTCAGAACACTCACACTATGGATGGAACTAATCCTATGCCACCACCCCATATGCCATATTTAGCTTCCCTCAACATGCCAGATCTGACTAAAATCACCAATGATCCCATATTGTACAACCCCACATGGCCTGCAATGCCTACCAAACTCCCTTCAAACATCCCCAAGTTTGAAGGCAAAGCAGTAGATGATCCTGCCAACCATATCATGACATTTCACCTATGGTGTTCTTCGAAAAACATCATGGATGATTCCATTCAATTGAGGTTATTTCAATGTACACTCACTAGCCCATCCACCAAATGGTATGTCAAAGAAAGATCTGGATCCCATGCGACTTTTGAATCTTTGGCCAAATCATTTTTGACCTTCTTTCAACTACTTGTTCGCCATGAAAATGGCCTTGAACTACTCTCAGATTTCAAACAAACCGCCTCTACACATATTGTCGACCACATCTACGAATGGTGTCGGCAACATAGCCTCTGCAAAGCTGATGCTACCCCCCAACAGTGTCTCAATTGGTTCCTCAAATCACTTGTTTCCCTCCTTGCCAAAGATGTGGCTGCCACCTTCCCCCAAACTAAAGAACAATCCATTAGCAAGACCCAACAATTTGAACTCATCTACACCCAGTCTGGATACCTATACACAGTACTCTCATATGCCCCAAAACTCGTTCCATTTGGCCAAGACAAACCTAGGATGTCTCATTCAGCAGATGGATTGATTGGTAACACTACACACCACAACCCACTGCCTCAACTACCACCCATCTATGGCTCACCACAATATTCGTCGGCATATGGAGGAATCCCTTATTATCCTCCTCCACCTTATCAACAACCATACCCTGTTGACCTGACTCCACCCATAAGTGAATCCTCGCCTACACCCCTAAACCACCCACCTACCCAACCAAGTTTCGGTACTCCCTCTACCTCAGCCTATACCCTAAGCACTAGTGAAAGCGCCACACTCTCCTATGTACCTTATGGAGCATCGCCTCAACATAATCCGTACTTTCCATTTTTTGGCCCCCCCACAGCCTATGACTCCACTACAAGGACCACCACATGTTGGGGTTAATTTTGTTCAACCCTCTACCATTCAACAATATCAAAGTTTTGAACAGTTGAACATGGAAAATCTACCCCATCAATCAAACAATACCAGAAAGAAAGGAAAAAATTGGAACAATAATAATCCGGGACCAAGAGGAAACCAAAACCAACCCCAGCAGAACCAGTCTGCCAAGGGCAACCAAAACCAGGGGAATCAAAACCCCCAAGGGGGAAAAAACAACAAACATCAAGGAAGGAACAACAACAATGTTAGGACCACCTTCACTTGTGCCCTTTGCAGTGAGTTTGGTCACTATATTCACCATTGCCCCCAAATCGTTGACTTTAAATGGATGAAAGATTATGTGAATGGACCACGTCCCTCAGCACCGCCTGCACCTCAGCAGGCCCCACAACCATATGCACAGTAACACCCCCTAGATGTACTACAAAACCCCATCCCACACCAAGGGGTCATAAATACCCAACCAGACATGCAGCCTACCCCACCACACTTGGGACAATATCCCAATACAGACACCTCTATTGATCACACTATCCTCCTTACCAGTGAGGAAGAAGTCCTTCTGAAAACACGCATTCGTTAGTATAGCACACCCCCTGAATCCACTCCCACTACCTCGGAAGCAATTCCATTCACAACAGGACCCCCTCTCATAATTCCTCACCCTAATATTGAAACCTCCCTTCATATTCCTCACATCCCATTGTGCAGGAATGTACACAATCCTCAAGCTAAGGCAGCTCATAATTACAGTTTGGTCGATGACTTGGCACAATCCCCAGCTACCATGTCAGTCTTAGAGGTCCTTCAAACTTGTCCCACCCAGCGAAATTCCTTACTTTCCGCCCTGGGAGAAGTCGACCCAACCGATACCCGACTCATCACATTTGACCTTGACAACAGAGAACCTCGCCTCCCTACTCTTATTTCTTTTCAAATCCATGTAAAAATTCGGAACATTACAGTTCACCGATGCATCATTGATGAAGGCGCATCCAAATGTACCATGTCCAAATCTATATGGCAGAAACTTGGTTCCCCCAAACTCATACCCTCTGCATTACCTTAAGAGCCTACGATGGTAGACCCTCATCCCTCGAAGGACTCTTCCAAAATGTCCCCGTCGAGCTCGGGGGAAAAACCATTATGATTGACATTGAGGTTATCGACGCCCTGCTCAACTACAATATCTTGTTTGGTTGTAGCTACATGTATGCTATGAAGGTCGTCGCCTCTTCTGTATTACGAACAATGATGTTTCCCCATAATGGAAAGATCATTACCATTGATCAAGTATCACATTACGAGCCTAACCCTTCATCCAACATCAATAACATCCTCCCTTTTATCCACACTAATCCTGAATCCTATCCACTCATTGAGATGGGCCCCGAAATATTCAAAGACACATCCTTGCTAGGGACCTACCATGGAGCACCACCTCTCCTCCATCCCTCCGCACAAGTATGTGTCGTATCCTCCAACGGAATGACAACTAAAACTAAACCCCCTCCCACCGAGGACTCTTTCATCCATGACGTCCCACTAGTCACAGAACTTCTCCCTCAAGAATCCCCTGGAACTAGTTCATCTCGACCCGTTCCTGATCTTTCCTAGGGAAAGATACCGGTTTGGGAAACAATCCCCCAAGACCTTACCCAAATCCCTTTCTTTTACCCCCCACCAGGTGTACAAGCTTTCCAGGTCACTGCAATGCTTACCCTTCCTAATATGGTGTTGGCAATCCTAGTTTGGTATTTACATCCACCTAAGATGGTTCCTCAACCATCCCTCCCTCCCCAAACAGAAGGAATCTTGATGCAGATTCCCATACTCACTCCCACCATACCCCCTACACCCCCACTCACTAACCCCCCTACTACAGATGGGGGCAGGTGAAAGAAGGATCCCACAACTCCACTTCCCCCACATGTCCAACCTCCTTGTGCACTATGCGAGAAAGACGAACACCCCACCAACAAATTCCCATCTCTCCCCAAATTACATAATCTCATCCAACTCCCTCGAGCACCACCACTACTCATCGCTTCCTCTAGTATTATCGCTATCTCACAAAACGCAAGTAACAAAGGACTGCAAACCAAATTCACATGCGCATCTGTTCAGAATATGGCCATTACACACACCAATGTCCAGTGCTACCTTAATTCTGACAGACACTAACAGTTGTATGACAGAGCTTTCAGAAAAAAGCCACCTCAACTCCTATCACCGACATCCATTATGTCACAACCTCAATCAACAAACACATGAGATGTCCTTTCTCTCTATGTGAATCACTTGACCATTTCACATATCAATGTCCTATGATTATTGAATACAGACGTCGTCAACTGGCCCCTACTCAAAATCATACCCCCCCTCCTCCAACAACCCCGATAAATACCCTTACCCCATAAATTGATATGGTTCATATCTTCCCACCAGAACCTGAGGCACTCCCTTCTCCCCCATGGTTCCTAGATTATTTATATGAGGAGTTACCCCTAGATCCCCCCAATTCTTCAATTCATTTCCCCACAAAAATTCTACGCCCGACTACTATTTTTAACCCGCAATATCTGGATATTTGGTTTATGTCGAGCGAACCATCACAATCCCCCTATGTCTTTATTATAAGGAGATAGCGCCACAATAATAGTCACCAAGATCACTCCTCTCAATCCCCTATATTCATGCTAGTTTCATTGTGATGAAGATATCCTTGAGGAGTTAACTACCCCCAATTACCCTTGGGATGCACTCCACCACAGAGTGCTCTTTCTTTCACAAGAAGCCTTCATGCCTCCTAATCAACACCCCATATACACAGTCAAAACCAAATATTTTCTCCCATCAGGGCATATAGACTGGTTCAATAACCCTATCCTTTCCCCTAACGCTTTCGAGGAAGACAATATGGCCAATATATCCCCAACCATCAAAATATATGTTTCCATCAAATCTGGAATTATCGAGGAAATCACCATTGGTGTTGCATGTTCTCTTGAAGAACTCACCGCCTACAAATACCTCTTCCAAGAATACCAGGACATTTTCTCTTGGTCATACACAAATATGCCTGGCCTTGATCCCTCTATTTTCGAACATCGCATAGACACCTAGCCTGATATCACACCTGTCCGCCAAAAACAATGACCGCTACACCCATCCAAAGAAGTGGACATCAAAGCCAAGATTGACAAACTACATGTTGTAGGATTCATTTACCCCATAGCCTATACATCATGGGTCTCCAACCCTATCCCTCTTAAAAAAAAACAGGGCACTATCCGTGTCTGTATGAACTTCCGCAACCTCAATCATGCCTGTCCAAAAGATAACTTTCCAACACCCTTCATCGACCAAATAATTGATGATTACATAGGTCACGAGGCTTTGTCCTTCATGGATGGTTTCTCTGGTTACAACCAAATCCAAATTCACCTCGTTGATCAGTACAAAACTGCATTCACAACCCCTTGGGGAACCTTTATGTATCATTTCATGCCATTCAGCCTCAAGAATGTCGGCGCCACATTCCAACGAGACATGACATATGTTTTTCACAATTTGGCTCATATCATCCTCACATATTTAGATGACCTCACCGATCGATCTAAGAAATGCGCTCAGCATCTCGATGATCTATGCATCATCTTCCACAGGTGTCGTCAGTACAATATCCACTTAAACCCCCTCAAGTGCGTATTTTGTGTCACTGCTAGGCGCCTTCTTGGGTTCATAGTTTCCCAATGTGGCATTACTGTGGACCCGCTCAAAGTCCAAGCCATCACAAAAATTCCACCCCCACGGAATTTATGCCAACTACAGAGCCTTCAAGGTAAATCCAACTTTTTACGATGCTTTGTCCCAGATTACGCTACTCGCGCACATGGATTCTTTCACTTACTTCGTCATGACATCCCATTTCAATGGGATAAACATGCCCAAACCTCTTTTGACGATCTCAAAGAAGCTCTCTCCAACGCCCTGTTGATTAGTCCACCTGACCATAACCGCGATTATCTCCTCTATATATTAGCTTCATCCATTTCAGTAGCGGGAGTGATCATCCAAATAGGGGATGACACTCGTGAGCATGTGATTTACTACATTAGTAAAAACCTTTCAGGAACACCCTTGAAGTATAATCACGAAGAAAAGCTAGCCCTCGTAGTTTTCCTCACAGTCCAAAAACTACGCCATTACATCCTGCTTCGAACTACCAAAGTTATCGTAGATTCCAACCCCATGCAATACTTGCTCAATCGTCAACAAATTAACGGTAAATTTTCTCTATGGATCATCATCCTTCAGGATTATGATCTCGAATTTTCCACACCCAAAAGCAGGAAAGCTCTCATCCTCACTGAAATTATCACGACTTTTCCCTCCGGCATTACCAGTCCGCCGATCAATACCAACCTCCCTGATGAACATCTATTTTTTTTTTGTCCCCTCAGATGACCCTTGGTATGGTGATCTTCTTGTCTATATCTGAACATAAAAATTTGGAAACCACCTCTCTAGAGATGATCATCAATGTATTCATCACCAAGCACCTCGCTACCTCCTCATCGGGGACATATTATATCGGAAAGGAGTTGACACCATACTTCATTGATTCTTAACTATTGACAAGGCCGACAGAGTCTTGAATGACTGCCACAGTGGCGATGTGATAAATGCCAAATTTATGCTAACAAAGCATGCACACCACCTTCTCTTCTACACCCAATTATCACTGATGGTCCCTTTTGTAAATGGGGCATCGACTTCATGACTTGCAACCCTACATCTAGCAATGGACACAAATACATAGTCGTTGCAGTTGATTACTTTACCAAGTGGGTTGAAGCCATGCCTACCTTCAACAACACCGCTGACACAGTAGCGCGTTTTTTCTTTAACCACGTCATATCCCACTTTGGAGTACCACTCCAACTTGTCTCCGATCACAGTAAACATTTTGAGAATGAGATTTTCATGGAACCCTCATCCCGGTTAGGCTTCTCCCACAAGTTTACCTCACCATACTACCCTCATTCCAATGGACAGGTAGAAGCAGTTAAAAAGGTCTTAAAAACCATGTTGCAATGCATGGTAAACAAACATAAAACCAATTGGCATCATACATTATTTTCCATGCTATGGGATTATTGCATAGCAGTCAAAACTGCCACTGGTTTCACACCTTTTCATTTAGTCCACGTGGTTGAGGCCACTCTTCCCATCGAGTGCGAAATTCCCACCTTACGCACCACTATTGAGCTATTACCCGACATAGCCCCAATAGAGCAGCGTTCGCTGAACTTATAATCCCTGGATGAAGATCGTCGATCTTCATTACAGAACAATGAAGCAGCCAAAAAATGATCAAAGGCCACCTTTGATCACCATGTCAACATTCACTCATTTAACAAAGGAGACCTTGTCCTCACTTACGATATCTCTCACGATACCCTTGGCCATGGAAAATTCGAGTCACTTTGGCATGGATCGTACATTATCTAGCATTGCCTCACTAAATGTGCATACATCTTGGCCTCCCCCGAAGGCCATCCTCTCAAGGAACCCGTCAACGGGTTGTACTTAAAGAAATTTTACGCCTGAGCATAACTCTACTACACTAGGATCTTTCTTTTTTGTATGTCTTTTCTAGAGTTTTTAGTCTTCTTTTATCCATACCTCCCATCTAATTTATCACTCATGTTATTGACATATGCCACTTCCATTATCCTACCACATCAATTACGCCGACGGAGCTAACTGCTGGACACAGAATCTCACTTCGTGTTAAGCCCTAATATTGGCTCACTACCCCTTAATTGGGGCATATTAGATTAGTAATGCTATTTTATTTATGTCGGCTCTAGGCCATTAGTTGTAATTTAGATTAGTAATGTTATTTTAATTATGTCGGCTTTAGGCCATTATTTGTAATTATACCTCCTAGTCTCCTATATATACCAAGGAGACATTTTCATTTTGAATCATCTTGTACTTGAACATTTAAGTGGGGTAAAAGGAGGTTGCCCCCTCGAAGAGGCATATTATCTGAAATTATCTCTTTTTCAAGGTGTTGATTACTTTTCTTGAGGTTTTTCTATGCTATATTGAAGTTTGGTTCTTAACATATGGTATCAGAGCTCAAGGTCTTGGGGTTTCGCTGCTACATCTGAGACACCGTGGCATTTTTGCTATAACTTTTTTTCTACAATGTTTCAGAAGGAACGGCTTGGAGAGTATTTATAATACGGATCAAGGTACGTTGGTTTCAAAATGTAGCTCCTGAGGCCTTATACTTTCGGAGATATAGCATGTACAAGATAGGGTTCTGGAATCATCCTGAAATGAGTCTTTGTAGAACTTTCGCTATAAAAAAATTTCTGTAATGTTTCAGACACTGAAATCTGGGGGCCATTTACAGAAATTAGTTTTTTATCTGTGGTAACAATTTCAGCTTCTGAGTCATCATAAATTTGTAGATACACCTTGTGTAAGATAGGGTATCTGACTAGTCCTATTGGCTAGTCTCAAGAAGGTGTTCTAGGTAAAACAATCATAACTTCTTCCTAGAGTATCCAAATTGGGTGGGACTGGTTTCATTGGATCGTGGACAGTCTGTAGTATTTTGGGTGTGAGTTTCAGAATTTTATATCAATTATTTTGTGCGGGGCACACTATACAAGTGAGATCTCCTGGAAAGGACAAAAATCAGCAAGTTGTGGGGAAGTTATCATAAATTCCACTTGGCACATACAATTTTGATCAGACCTATGGAATTGAAGAGAATACATATCAGAGAAATACATAAGATAAAGTTTCATACCCAGAAGGTCCAAAAATTTGGAGATACAACAGAAGAAATATTGTCTAGCAGAACCACCTCAAAATCAAGGTTCAAAAGTGATACTTGGCCA
>ML817480.1:52738-64268 GCA_009831015.1 Picea engelmannii | reverse complement strand
TCATCTTGTACTTGAACATTTAAGTGGGGTAAAAGGAGGTTGCCCCCTCGAAGAGGCTTATTATCTGAAATTATCTCTTTTTCAAGGTGTTGAGTACTTTTCCTAAGGTTTTTCTATGCTATATTGAAGTTTGGTTCTTAACACTTCGGTTGCTTGGGCCCTCTATTCACCTTCACATGACCTACTCCACACCAGCATCATATGTTTAGGCTCAACCACCAACAATCAAGCATAGTACATCGTCGTCATTGGTCTCCTCATTGAGGCCAATCATTTCCATATTCATCACCTTCGTGTCTTATTAGATTCCCAACTTGTCGTCATCCAGCTCAACAATGTATACCGTGTCTGTGATCCTTCCCTCTTTTGCAAATACCTGCAGGTTAGACTTTTATCTTGACATTTTGATTCCATTACATTTACACATATCCCAAGACAATTCAATCAAATAGAAGATAACATGGCTAACATTATACTATATTGGCATATATCACATCAAGACATCTTCACATACACATAAACCATCAAAGGTCTGTGACAGCATATAGATTAGACATCATCCACTACATCAAAAACCAAAATCATCAACAACAAACACATCACACATGTATACAAAGATCCAAAAATGTATATCCATATATATATATATATATATATCGGTCCACATGTCATAAAGTGTTTACAAAAATAGTACATTGCTCGTAGGCAGGTGAATCACCTCATCTCTACCAATACAAAACTAGATGTCACAACTATACAAAATGGGCTCACCAGCCTATATCAGATACACAACTACATATCTATTAGCCCTAAGGGTGTCTCTAGTGCTCTAGCACTAGGTCCTCCCTCTGGCGGAGGGGCCCCACTAGCTCCAAGTCCCCCAGGTCCCAGAGGCAATTGTCCAGTCATCGCAGCTCCAACTACAGTTGCTCTGTGAATCAAGGTACACAACTCTACCGGCAGCCCAATACATTTCTCAAGGATCCCCTCATCCTGGATCCGCACCCACATCCTCTCGGGCACTCCCTATAGAACCACCTCTAGTCAACGGCGAAAATCATCAAACTCTCCCCCGGCCTCAGCCAGAGGAGCATGTGATGGCCCTGCACTAGGGTCATCATAACGATGCCTCCAGGCCGCTCTATCATCATCACCAGGCCTTGCCCCAATATCCTCTTGACGTCACCTCTCCCTTGCTCGCAAATCTCCCCACAGTGGTCTCACAGGCCCCTGGCGGGCTGACGCTCAAATCATCTCGACCTCTCATCCATGCGGTCCCACATATACAAAAACAAACACATGATAGCATCAACATCCATACAAATATCAACCATATGCAATACTGTCTAAAAAACAAATCAACAAAACCAGTAAACAACACATCATACCTTGACGATTGAACACCTCTCCCGGAGGTAATATCATCTCAGGATCATCACAAAAATCTATCCCACTGTATGGAAACTACAATATGATCTGTGGCATCTGACACCACACCTGTGCAGCCTCGGTCATGAAGTAGTGGCCACCCTCACCACCCCCATGATGAACCAAAATCGTTGACCACCACCACAGTCGCGACTCTCGCGCTCCTAGCGTGTCTAACAACACTCTCGGGCACAACATCAGCACCCTCTCTAGAAACCAAGCCACCAGGATCGATCCAAAGGAAAAATCCCCTGATTCGGTCTCTCGACACCTGGTGCGCTATCCCACCATCTTGGCATGTAGCATCAAGCCCCAGGCGAAATGCTCACCCCCCTAGTGCCCACTGCATGATCCTCAGCTAGCCACCACTAATACGCTGAGTCGTGAGAGACCCATACACTCTCACAACCATCGCTGCCATGCAACGATGTACTAGGGAGTCCATTGCCACAATCCTCACCACTGACCCAGACATAAAATCCTCTCCCGAACAATATGTTTGGGAAAGAGTAGCCAACTGCCACCCTCCAACTACCACCGGCTCGACTGGTAGCAGGGTTCCTTGAAAAGGGAGCCCAGTCAAAAAATAGACATCCTCCTCATTAGAGAATACCAATTGCTCTCCACGCACAATAAAACACTGCAACTCCGGACTCCACATCAAGATCAGGAATTGCAGCAGATACTCCTATGCCCTCAACAGAGGGCACTCAAAAAAACTTCAGCATCCCATATGTAGCCAAAGAACCATGAATCATCGACTCCTCATCCCTCACAGCCTCCCTCAGTTGGGCCCAGTCCCTCTCTCTCCAACAGATCAACATCGTCCCCAATGATCACCTGCATCCACATATACAGTACTCGATCAGACATCACAAAAAAACCAAATCTCCCCCACCCCAAAAAAAAAAAATAGAGAGGGACATAAGCTTTCTCACCCTCAACTTTGCCTCAAAGGCATGATTGTTTTCCACACAGGCGCGCACACATGCGCAACTGTTTACCCCACAGGCATGCATGTATGCATGCCTGTTAATCCCACAAGCGCGCATTCGGTGCGCACCTGTTCACTACACAGTTGCGCACTCATGCGCAACTGTCATCAACAGAGTCGCGCACATATGTGTGGCTGTGTTTCGAACAGGAACACACCCCATGTGTGCTTGTTTTCCCAAATAGCATGCCCCCCCCTGCGTGGTTGTGCCCATTACAGTCGTGCATTCATGCGTGGGTCACCATTGATCACCTGCGCACTTGGGGGGCCACAACCCTAAAAATTCACCGTACGGCCATCCATACGGTCCTACCCAAAAATCGACACCTAACTACTGTACAAGAGGATGAGACCACTAACCTGACTCTAGCACCTCTCGGATCAGCTTCCTTGCACTCCTGGAATCTTTGAATCTGCTCTGCAATCTCCTCTCTCACAACTATAGCAGCAAGAACAAATGAGGTGGCAATGTCGGCCCTGTTGAAATAATGTAACTAGAAAGAGTATTCGTATTATTATTGTTATTTTATTCATAGGATTAATGCCCATTGGGGATTAATCACGTTGGTAATTGTATTAGGACCAAATCCCCTTTTGTGGATTGGTCAACAGACAATTATAATAGGCAGAATAAGAAGTCAGCCCCAGTAGTTAATAAGAAGACCCAGAAATATAATAAAGGTGGGTTTACCCACCCCGATTAAGAAGTCGGCCCTGCCAATGAAGAGACACTTCACACATGCTAGAACTTGTATAAATAAAGGAGGCTAGCGCCTCATTTGAACACAACTCACTTGCTCAGTTTGAGAGACAAGTTTTGATCTATTACCGGCAAAAGAGAGAGGGAGAAGAGTGGCACATCTTTTGGAGAGGACTTTCTGCATTAGTTTGATTTATCTCTTGACATTGTATTGGCAATTCATAATAAGGAAGTTTTTGTTGGGTTTTCTTCCCCTAGAGGGTTTCCCAGGATAAATGTTGTGTCTCTTGTGAATGTGTATTTCTCAGTGATCTTGTTGTTATGTTGCTCTTATCTATTGAAATGCAAATAACTATAATAATGGCATAAAACATTAACATGTATCAGAGCCAACCTGAAGGAAGTACATTTTGCAAGAGGAAAAACGTCACTGTTATCGGACATGAAAATTAGGGATTTTTATTGGTGAAGATTTTCAGCCTCGAAACCACCTAGAAAGTTGTGCCCTCCCCCAAGGATCATTTTGTCACTTAGAGCACACCTTTTTAGTGGCTGGATCTCCCAAAAAGTGAAACCCTAGTTTCACAAAGTACCAAAAAAACAGAGTACCAGAAGTACTAGAAAACCAGAAGCACCAGTCCAAAAATCCGCAGATCAAGTTTGAGGGGGTAAAAGTTGGATTTTTGAAATTCTGACTACACCAGCTAACTCACCTCATCTCAGCGCATCTATCCCCTGGATCAGAATTTCAAAATTCAAAGTTTGAAAAATTAGGGTTTCCTCATAAAACCCTAAGTTGCAGTTGTAGTTGCAGTTTCAAAACCAGTTGTAGTTGCAACATCAGTTGCAGTTGTAGTCGTAAGACTAGTTGCAATCACCCTTGAAGTTTTCTTAAGAGTTGGTAATGATTATCGTTGCTACCAGATGGAGCCACTACTTGCAAATGTCATCATAGGTATGTACTCACATATGTTTAATGGTTAAACCCTAAAGAGTATTTGCAGGAGAAGGGATCTCTTGCCATAGATCCAGAAGGATCTCAAGATCCAACACATTTAGAGGAATGATGCATCCCAAGTGTGATTATTCTAATATGCATCTATTTGTTATGAAATTATCTTGATCAGTGTTGCATGTTGAAGCTATGATCAAATTATTAGAAGAATTAAAATTTGATCATAGAGTTTATCCTCTAACCTAACCTTTTGTCAAGATAGCATATTGTCTTAGTACAACAGACAGGTTGAAGAAAGCACTTGTCACTTGAGTGAAGGAGACCTGGAAGAAAAGCAAGCACTCACTCTTGAGGACAAGGCTCTAGGTTTGATTGATCAAGATTCAAAGGTACACATGACAAGCTGATGACTTTAGTTGAGATAGCAATTGTCGTAAATTATTATACTTGATAGCATGTGAGAATATAGAGGTATATGATTTTCCTAATACAACTAACATCTCCTTTAGGAGAAACCTTGTGTGTTAGTTTCAAATTTCCATGGAAGAATGCTCGGTCACAAAACTATGAGAGTGTTGACCTCATTTCGTATTGTATTCCTTACCTTTAATCTTTGTTTCAGATAAATTATAAGTGATAGCTCTAAAGGAGATACTGTGATGATTGTTCGTTCTATTACTTTATTTTATCATAAGGATATTATTCTTGCTTGTTGTTTTGTTGACCTTGCTCCAGGTCACATGAGGAATCTATAACGAAGGTTGTAGAAGGCAACTTGCTAAAGGAGAGATCATAAATGAAGCAATCATCAGTGGAAAAGAAGAAGGTGGGTCACTTAGAAGCTATCATGACCCACACTATTGAAGAATCCATGTGAACTCTAGAAGATTAGCTCACATCAACTACAAGGCACTACCATACATATGCAAAGATGTCACAAGTTTACTAGAAATCAAGGTTGATCAAGAAGGCATATGTAATGGATCTGCGCAAGGGAAGAATATCAAGAACCCTTTTCCAAAGAGGGGTAGCAAAGAAAAATGAGTATTGGAACTCATTCATTCAGATGTGTGTGGCCCAATGCCATCATCCTCCATTAATGGGTATGTATATTGTGTATCATTCATTAATGATTATTCTCATAAAAGACCTAGATATATTTGAAGTGTTCAGCAAGATCAAGGAATTCAAAGCCTTGATAAGAGAACCCTTATGTAAGGAAGATTAAGATACTCAGGTCAGATAATGGAGGAGAATATATCTCAAAAGAGTTCGTGAACTTATTCAAAGATGTTGGGATCAAGATCCCCAACAAAACGGTGTAGCTAAACGAAAGAACAGAACCATGCTGGAAGCTGTGAAGATCAAGATCTTCCTATGTGCTTATGGGCAGAAGTAGCAATGGTAGTTGTTTATGTGTAGAACAGATTATCCCATAGTGCACTTGGGTTCAAGACCCCGAAAGAGATGTTCACCGCAAATAATCCAGAGGTGAGCCATCTCAAAATATTTGGTTGTCCAGTGTTTATTCATATACCGAAAGAGAAAAGAGAAACAAGCTGGACCCTTCAGGAAAGAAGGGAATATTTGTGGGGTCTCCAAGGCCTTCAAAATCTACATACCAGGTCACCGCCACATTGAGATCAGCAGGGACGTGACTGTTGATGAAGAAGCGACACTTAAGAAATCAAGAAGATGCCAGCTTGAAGAAGTATATGAAGAGGAACCTGTAAATCCCAGCATTGCAGAATCAATGAGGGAGGTTCCCAGAGCTGCAGAACCAGTGACGGAAGTCATAACTTCCCCTGATGAGGAAATTCTAGAAGACCATGATATAGTAGAAGTTCAAGAACATTCTCAAATGACCTTCTCCCATAAAAGGAAGACTTCTTGGGCAAGAGAGCTTATTCAATATGGAGAGAAGTATGTTGTTCCAGAAGGAACCTTGAGACAGGTGAAAATACCAAATCCATTCTCCAATTACACGGATTTGATATGTGACCTCCCAGATGAAGAGCCTACCTTCTTTGAAGAAGCCATTCAGAGAAAAGAATGGGCAGATTCCATGACAGAGGAATACCAATCCATAATGAAGAACGAATTATGGGAAATAGTTCCCAAATCAAAGAATAAAGAGGGGGTATTCTACAGATGGCTCTTCAAAATAAAACATGTTTCAAATGGAAGTATTGAGAAGTATAAAGAAAGATTTATCGCTCGTGGCTTTTCCCAGAAAGAAGGCATTGACTATGAAGAGACATTCACTTCTGTAGCCAGATACACTTCAATCAGGACCATCATAGCTCTTGCAGCTAAGCTGAAATGGAAGCTACACCAGATGGATGTGAAGACAGCTTTCCTGAATGGGGTCATTGAAGAGAAAGTGTATATAGAGAAACCTCAAGGATTTGAGGTTGAAGACAGGAAGTCTCATGTCTGCAGATTAAAGAAAGCCTTATACGGATTGAAGCAAGCTCCTAGAGCTTGGTATGGCCATATAGACAGTTTCTTGACGAGCTTAGGATTTACCAAGAGTGAAGCAGACTCAAATCTCTACTTCAAAATTATGGATAATGAGCCAGTAATCTTACTGCTATATGTGGATGACTTATTCTTAACTGGAGAAGAAATGCTCATCGTTGAATGTAAAAAGAGACTTGCCACAGAATTTGAAATGAAGGACCTTGGCCTAATGCATTACTTCTTAGGTCTTGAGTTATGGCAGAGTCTAGAAAGGATCTTCCTTAACCAAGGGAAGTACACAATCGAAATCTGAAAGAGATTTGACATGCTAGAGTGTAAGTCCATGAATACACCCATGGAAGCGAAGCTGAAGCTGTTGGTCGATACTTCGTCAGAATTGATAGATGCCACACTGTACAGACAGATTATTGGATCGCTGATGTACCTGATGAACACCAGACCAGACATTTGTTTTTGCAGTGAACACCTTGAGTCAGTTTCTGGTAGAACCCAGATGTGTTCACCTAGTGGCTGCAAAACATGTGATGAGGTACCTTAAAGGTACAATGGATTATGGACTCAGCTATGATGGAGATCATAACTTCACATTGAGTGGATATACTGATGCAAATTGGGTAGGAAGCGTTGCTGACAGAAAAAGAACTTCCGGATGTTGTTTCAGTTTGGGATCAACCATGATCTCATGGCAGAGTAGGAAGCAATCCAGTATTACTCTCAGCATAGTGGAAGCAGAGTACATTGCCGCATGTTCTGCTAGTTGCGAAGCTATATGGCCTCGAAAGTTGTTGACTGGCCTATTTGACTTGGAGATGAGAGAAACCATGATTCTATGTGACAACCAGAGCTGCATAAAGATGACAAAGAATCCTATATTCCATGACAGGTCGAAGCACATAGAGATCCGCTATCATTTCATCCACGACATGGTATAGAGAGGATCCTTGAAGCTCCAGTACATTAGCATGGATGAACAGGTTGCTGATGTGATGACAAAACCTCTATCTCATGTAAAGTTTGAAAACTTTCGAGATAAGCTTGGTATAGTCCAAAAGGACCCTCCCTAAAAGGGGGAGTATATATATGTTCCTTGCTTCTGACCTCACTGTTAGACGTAAAGAAAGATGAGTCATTGCTTCTAACCTCGGTGTTAAATGTAAAGCATGACGTTGTGTGTTCCTTGCTTTTGACCTCAATGTTAGATGTAAAGCAAGATGAGTCATTTCTTCTGACCTTGTTGTTAGATGTAAAGCATGACGCTATGTGTTCCTTGCTTCTGACCTCGTTGTTAGACATAAAGCAAGATGAGTCATTGCTTCTGACCTCTCTATTAGATGTAAAGCAAGATGAGTCATTGATTTTGACCTCGCTATTAGATGTAAAGCATGATGTTGTGTGTTCCTTGCTTCTGACCCAATTGTTAGATGTAAAGCAAGATGATTCCTCTCTTCTGACCTCGTTGTTATACGTAAAGCAAGATGTTGATGTGTTCCTTGCTTCTGACCTAGTTGTTAGACATAAAGCAATATGATTCCTTGCTTCTGACCTTTTTGTTAGACGTAAAGCAAGATGTGACTGACACTGAGCTACCAGCTTATCAGCTGTGACATTGAGCCAGTGTAGTACTATGATGGGCCAGCCTAGTGCCGTGATGAGGTATCATTTTTATTGATACATATTGATGCAGATGATGATGGCATTATTTTGAGAATGATGATGCCGCCGATGAAGAAAACTTTCGATGACTCGTAAATTTGCCAACCAATGTTCCAAGATGATATTGACGATACTGTCCTCCTGATGCCACTGATGATGCAGACCTATCTTGCCTGATGTTGTTGAAGAATACCCTTCTTTTTAAGGGGGAGTGTTGAAATAATGTAACTGCAAAGAGTATTCTTATTATTATTGTTATTTTATTTATAGGATTAATGCCCATTGAGGATTAATCATGTCGGTAATTGTATTAGGACCAAATCCCCTTTTACAGATTGGTCAATAGACAATTATAACAGGCAGAATAAGAAGTCGGCCCCAGCAGTTAATAAGAAGACCCGGAAATATAATAAAGGTGGGTTTACCCACCCAGATTAAGAAGTCGGCCTTGCCAATGAAGAGACACTTCACACATGCTAGATCTTGTATAAATAAAGGAGGCTAGCGCCTCATTTGAACACAACTCACTTGCTCAGTTTGAGAGATAAGTTCTGATCTGTTACCAGAAAAAGAGAGAGGGAGAAGAGTGGCGCATATTTTGGAGAGGACTTTCAGTATTGGTTTGAGTTATCTCTTGAGATTGTATTGGCAATTTATGATAAGGAAGTTTTTGTTGGGTTTTCTTCCCCTAGAGGGTTTCCCAGGATAAATGTTGTGTCTCTTGTGAATGTGTATTTATTAGTGATCTTGTTCTTATGTTGCTCTTATCTATTGAAATGCAAAGAACTATAATAATGGCATAAAACATTAACAGGCCCCACAGCTATATATAGTCCATTTTTCCAGACTTTCAGACTCAATTCTGGGAGCTTCGAGCGTCCAATTTTTGATCCATCTTCAGCCATAGGATCAGCACCCCGTCATCTACATCAAGATAGTATCAGGGCCATTTTTCGCCCTTACCCCCGAGGATCCATTTTTCCATACCCCGTTCAGGTATGCATGCTCATGTTCAAAATTATCAAATAAACGGTTATATGTTCGATTATCTTTAGATATTGTTCATGTCAAGTATTTGGTTGTCATGTGTGAAGGTACTTGGTCATCACACACTAGCGCTACCCCTTCAGGTATATAATTGACACTAGCATGTAATCATTCCCTCTGAATCTCAATTGCATCTCCAATCACACCATCTGAAATTTTCCTTTAGGGTCCCTATATCCGGCTCTGCAGTACCGTCACCTCCACTGCATTTTGGGTACTATCACCCAGTAGCACTCTCCCCCACATGAGTTGTCCCATTCATATCCCCCCTTGGCACTTTGACACTCATGTTTTTTTCAACCTTTAGGGATGGGAGTCCCGATAGTCTTACATCATGTTGTGAATCAACCTCATACTCCTTCTCCTCATTTTTCTAGCCTACCCAACGGACTCCCAGGACACTTCCTCATGGTTTTGTTTTGACTGCACTCATGCAGCATCATTTACCATCCATTTCATCCACCACCAGTTTTCCCATCTTCAGATTTTCCTCCATACATTTCCCTACTACAGAAGCCCGCCTATGGGGCCCCAACCCCCCACTTATTTTTTAACCAACTTGCACCATCCTCAGGCCAAGCCATATCACACTGGGGCACTCATTTCTGTATCTGCATTATTATCCCCAGCAGTTTCTTAATTATTTTTGTAATTAAGCCATTGTTTCCATCATTTTACATAGCTTTTTGTCATCACCTTTGATGACCTTCTTCCTTTTTGGCAAACACAACCCATGTTGCACTTGGTTGGGGCATTCCTTATCACCTACCCTTGTTGACATCGTCCATAAATTCTTAGTATCCCACAGGCCACCTACCTCTTCTCTCTGAGTTTGTTCACTTTGTCCCACCTCTGGCACAACTTATCCCACGTCTTGTTGTCCCCCTAACACTTGACCTAGTTGAACGGTTGCAGCCACTTATACTTCACATACATTCCCAACCAAGGGAATTCTTGAGTCTCCATGCATCTTGACTTCGTTCATGTACCTCCTCAATTCCCGACCTCACCTAGTGGATTTCACAAATCCCTTTGCTTCTTGGAGTCGCATCTCCCTTTTTGTCGACTTCAACACAGTTTCCAAAAGGGTGACAATATCTTGACTCTCATTACCTTTACAATGAGGAGTATTGGATGGCACAAGGAGAACCATCATTTCTCTCTGTTGTCGTTGAACCCATAACATTTGACTTCAACACTTTCTCATGTTACTGTGGGTCTTACTTTGCGACTATTGCAGTTGTTTTTATATTTGTCGAAGACCTATGAACGTTGTTGGTCTATCAATGCCCACAGAACCCATCATACTTATTACAGGTGTCATTGCCTACTGTTTAGAGTATTGTTCCTCATCAGAATTGTCCTCTACCTTTATCAAAACCGCCCCCGAGGGCACCGAAGTTTTCTACATCAACACAACAGTTTCAGTTATTGTACAACACCCCTTTTTGAGTTACATGACATGAGCATGGGGCATGCCTGCCTCATTTGTACACAATTTATTTTCCATACCTTGTGAAAGGTTGGGTCCTACAGGTTCCATTCTCCCTCCAATGAATCACTCTTGATACTCTCACTATCACACTTTCTTACAACGATACTCTCAATAGAAGAAACATTGATGAATTTTAGCTATTCATATGCTCCTAACCTCATCCATTAGGGGGCATTTGTTATCACTAAAATTTTGTCTGCAAATGATTACAGGAATCCATCATCTTCAAACAGCTATGAGTTCACCCATGGACCAAAATTACCAAAAATGAATTTCCAAAAGGTCCAAAACTATACAACCATTTATAAAATCAAGATGTGCTATGACTAAATAGGGCGCGAGTGCACATGCACCATCAAGAAACGCAGGAAAAGTGAACATGCGCATGATGCGTGACTATGGATGCTAAAAGCCACACACACCTGAGAACGACGCATTTATGATGTTGGTTGGCCTACCACCCACTTCTGGTTCATATGCCAAGTCGATTTGACATCCAAATCTCGGTTGGATCCAGCTGGGTGGCTGGTTAAAGACCTAAAGGTGCCCTAAACAACCCCTTTTTACACTAAAATCTGGTTGCACAATACCTCAAAGTGGTGTTATAAAGTAAGGACATGGGTGCACTACTTTTTCAAGGAATTCATTTGCAAGGTTATGTTGTTGCTATTCTCTTGGGGAAACCTCTTTTCTTATCAAGAGCATACTAGTACCATTCCATTTGGGCAATCCACATCACCTTTTGAGTGGGTTAGCTTGGGATTCTTTCACCAT
>ML817480.1:37622-49469 GCA_009831015.1 Picea engelmannii | reverse complement strand
TGCTTTTAATTCGAAAATTTCAAATCTGGGCGAAAATCGTGACATTCTGGCCGTTACAGGCTTTCCACAGCACGTAGCCTGTGAAAAAATGCTCCTTAGCTGCGGAAAGCGCCACTTTCAACAGCTAACGGGTAAAAAATTCTTCCTTCTGTGCTGTTGAAAGCGGACAGATTTTCAAAATTGAATTCCTCGGTCATAAAAAATCCATTTTTCACATATGAATAGTCGATCGACATCTACAGAATATCAGCTTTCAAATGGTGTCGTCGGATCTTAATTTGGAGCTTAGGAAGGGATCGAAAAGTTGCCTGCAAGTTTAAGTGTCATTTTTCCATTCACAATTCAAAAACTCTAATCGAACCTTTGTGACAAGTTAGCAAAATAATGGTGCTATTTTGGGAGTTAACACATGGATCCCGCAAAGATTGTAGTAATTGTGAACTTACCACCACCGAAAGTAGTGCACCAGCTAAGGGCCACATTAGGACATATAGGATATTACAGAAAATTTATCAAAGGGTATATGCATATCATTGCGTCGATGGAGAAACTACTTAATAAGGATACTAAATTCCAATGGAATGAGAGCTGTCAGCAAGGATTGGACATCCTAAAGGAGAATATGGTCACAACACCCATCTTAGTCTTTCCATATTGGGAGAAGACATTCCATGTGCATTTATATGCATCATCCATAGCCTTGGGATCTATTCTGGCACAACCAGGAGCAGGGGATTTGGACCACCCCATAGTATTTCCAAGAAGAAAATTGTCAAACTCTGAGCAGAACTACAACACCACAGAGCGAGAAGGCCTCACAATGGTGTATGCACTTCAAAAGTTTAGGCATTACCTACATGGAAAACATTTTAAGATGTTCACAGATCATTTAACCCTTAAGTACCTAGTCAACAAGCTAGTTTTGGGGAAAAGAATCTGTCGATGGCTACTCTTGTTTCAATAATTTGACTTTGAAGTCATAGTGAAACCAGGGAAGTTGAACGCAGGACCTGATCACTTATCAAGGGTCACCAATGACGAGGAGCATAAAAATTTAGAAGATACCTTCCCTAATGTGCAGTTATTTTTAGTTCAAATCATGGATGATTATTTTGCTGACATTACTAATTATTTAAGTACAGTAACTACGCCACAGGAATTTAACACTGCGTAGAGGAAGAATCTGGTTTTTCGAGCAGCTGACTACCAGTTGATCTTCGGGCACTTATATAAAATGGGGGTAGACAACATCTTGAGAAGATGTGTGCTAGAACATGAAAGGCCTAGGATATGGGTAGAAGCACATGAAAGAATAGCGGGAGGACACTATGCAGGAAAATCTATTGCATAGAAGGTACTACACGTAGGATTATGGTGGAAAAATATTCATCGGGATGCAAAGGACTACTGTAAAAAATGTGATGTTTGTTAGAGGGTTGGAAAACCAAACAGACAGAATGAGATGCCCGTATACCCACAAGTAACATTACAAGTGATTGACAAATGGGTTATTGATTGTTTTGGTCCATTTCACCCACCCACAATAATATCTGGTGCATGATACATTATCATTGTGACAGAATACCTCTCAAGATGGTCAGAGGTAGCACCATTTAAAGATTGTAGGGAAGAGACAACAACACACTTCATGTTTGAACATGTGTTCACCCGATTTGGATGTCCAAGGATCATGATGAGTGACCAAGGCACTCACTTTATCAACATCACTATCAGAGATCTAACTGAAGAATTCGAGGTCTACCATAAGAAAAGTATGTCATACCATACTTAGGAAAATGGAACAATGGAAGCCTTCAACAAGATTCTAGAGAATGCCCTAACCAAGATTTGCAATGTCAATAGGGATGACTAGGATTCAAATATACCAGCAGTATTATGGGCATATAGAACTACCTGTAAGAATTTGACAGGGAAGACACCATTTATGTTGGTGTATGGAAAAGAAGCAGTGATGCCATGAGAATTCTTGGTATCAAGTATGTGTGTCGCATCAATTACAAACATGACAAAATGAGGCACAGTACAAGAAAGGCTAAGTCAACTAATGAACATGGAAGAAGATAGGATTCTAGCAGGATTTCACCAAGAAGTATAGAAATCAAGGGACAAATATTGGAATGACCGACATATCAAGAGAAAAAGTTTCAAGGAAGGATACCTAGTCCTATTGTATGACAAAAAGATTTTTTAACATCTAGGAAAGTTCAGAATGCATTGGCTAGGACCATATGAGGTCAAGACTATCAAAGACAGAGGAGTTGTACAATTGAAAGACTTAGGAGGCACATAACTCAGAGGGATGATCAATGGGAGTCGATTGAAGCTATATAAGGAAATTTGACCACTAGTTAAAGACAATTATTGTGCAGTAAAAAAAAAAAAAATGTGCGAAAATTCGTGCACACAGGAAAGAAAATCAGTGCAACAAAAAGAAAATGCGCACACAAATCATTGAGTCAATGCAGCGAAATAATTATACTATGCCAAAATCAAAGGGTATAAAATCCAAGGACCCCGTGCACCCAAAAATCCCAGCGTGTTGCAAAAAGGACTGATGGGACAATGCGAAAATTTTGAAAACGACCATTGTGGGAGTCAGGCGCCAACTGGCAGCAATGGTTGGAATTGTGACAACCCATACACAGAGGTAATAACCGTAGTCCAACAGAAAGGGAGAAATTTCAAAAACAAGATGTAAAGGACAAAAATTAACACGTATAATGGTACCATGTGTAGGACACACCACCAAAAGTGAAAAAGGGACAATTGTCAGTGTGAAACAGTTGTCACTCCGTCATCCCGCTATAAAGTCTAAAAAAGGAGGGAAAATCCAGTCATTGTGTTAATTGCTAAGGAGAGAACACAGAGCTAAGTAGAAGAGAGATAGAGCGCGAATTTGACCAATCATTTACCAAGTTCACATATTTCGAGCCTCAACCCCATTGAAATTTCACCGCCATGAGTTGGAGAGTCAGGCAGGGCCAGCAAAAAAGCACGCAACATTACTCGTGTGATAGAAGCAAGGGGGAAATTGGCACCGGTAGTGGTCGATGTGGATGAAATCCACACACCAGAATATGAGACAAACTCCTTCACATTAGAGGACTTGCAAAACCCTACGCAGGAGATCAGACAGATGGAAGAGGACCTTGAAAGAATAGAGTCTGATACTTCGTGGGGGCAAGGGAAATGATAGACCAAGCAGACCACGGGATTAGCACCACAGAGCCACAAACCAAGAGTAACACAGGTAGTTAAACATGAGGGTGTACCAGAGGTTGGGGCCTCATGCCCACAGGCCAAGTGGAAGGGCCAAGCATAGAGAATCGCGTAAGGAGGGTCACAGACACAGGTAGAAGGGACCCTAGTTTTGCAAAAAATCCCTAGCAGAGTGCACATAGATGATGACATGGTTGAAGGAGTGACAACCATGATGTGGTTGATGTCACTAAATTCCTAGACTTGGCGTCATAGGTTTACCTAGAAATCATGGAAGTAGGTTCATCTAGCATGCGAGTGCTCAAGCAGACGCAGTAGATCCTGGGGCTTTAAAACATAGGAATCATGAACCTACTAGATGTCCCACACTTTGGAATGGGAAATCATATCAACGTCTACATCAAGCAACTACTTGCCTGAGTACACGGTGGAATTTTATGGATGGATAGGTCGGTTCCTATCACTGTGGACCTCATTGCAGGAATCATAGGGATACCCATAGATGGGGACAAGTCAGAAAAGTACTTGGAGGAAAAAAAACAAACTAAGGCCATCTTAGATGAGATCAAGGCTAAGTATGGCACAGAACAAGGCAACAGGAGAATCAGGATCAGTAACATTAATGATCCTGCGACAAGGTTTGTTACCAGAATCCTCGAGTGAAAAATAATGCACAAGAGCCGAAAAGAAGAGGTATTGGTTGGTGTGGTCATCATCGCCACATAGTGTGCAAAGGGGAGATTGATGAGTTGGGCCCCATACCTATTGAATTAATTTTTGAAGGACTGCAAGGATACATAAGACTAGGGCTCTGAGTTCCACTACTCATGGCTACTCATCCTCATTAGCCTCATTGGTTGGAAAGAACCGGTCTACAGAAAGTACATGGAGAGACTGAGAAAGTGTAGCGCATCAAAATACATCTCATTACGCAGTAGCGCAGACCCCGAGAGAAAGAAAGTGAACACAAATATATTTTCGAGGTAGTTCACAGAGATGTAGGACTTGATTGTAGATACATGGCGCATTACACCAGATATTGTCCAAGAGTTTGGATAGGTTGCCAACTTTAGGGAAACTCACCATAGTTAATGGATGCAATCCAAGCATGACAAAGCCAAGGAATGGATACAACTTAACTATTGCGTCAAGCAGGAAGAAATCCAAAGAGAGTTCCAGCAGTGGCCCAAAGAATGGAAGGTACACAATATTCCAACCATGGTACAAAGTGCATTAGCTTAGACGCAGGACAGGCCAGCCCCAGCGCACCATACAGGCACCAACGGGGTAGGAACCAAGAAGAGGAATTCCCATGTCCAAGAGGGGGGAAGCACCCCAGCCAAGAAAGAACCACGCACATAGAATAGACCACCAAGGGGGTCCACACAGGCTCCACTGCGCACATAACAACCACTAATACACTCAACGGGAGAAGTGCGCACATAAGAGGCAAATGAAGGGACACAAGAAATCCCTGAGGTGGAAGAGGTATATGAAGGGACACACGAAATCCTAGAGGAAGGGGAACAAGGGACAGGAACCCAAGAGGTTCCTAAATCTGGAGAAACAGGGAAAACCACTATAGGGGATATTGAGAGGCCCACTAGTCTCAAGCCATCAGCTACCCAAGAGAAGAAGCTAGGGGATCACACCAGTGGTGTCTGAAAGAAAGAAAAGGCACACAATCCACAGAGACACATCTAACTAACTCTGAATGATGTGGAGTTAGTGGTGACATTCGTCGAGGAGAGACTGGATGAAGTATGGGAGAATGCAAAGAAGCACAGGGCTTCAATCATCGATCAAGTGCAAGAGGTGAAAACTGTGGTGGAGCAGTTAAGGATTGGGGTAGCAAAGGCACCAAAAGAAACAACCACGCAGGCTAAGAAAGCAATGCAAGTGCCTGATATAGTACATTTTGCAACACATCCCAGGGCCAATTTCATCATCATGTCGGATATTATGTTCATTGACGAAGAAACAACACAGAAACCCCTTAAAGACATCGATAAATTGGATGTGGCATTGGCCAAGATTCCAACAAAAGCATTGTACAAACTTCAGGTAGGTGTCACGCAGGAGATTTCGTTCAGAGTAAGAGCGGATGCCACAAAATTACAAATAGCTCAGATAGAGACTATATTGTTGAAGGAGGCCCTCAACCTTGAGGCACAGTAGAAAGATCAAGCGAAGCAGAAAGTGGAGGAGATGGAGCAGCAAATCCACATGTTGTTTCAAACAATTCCTGAAAGCACAAGCGAGGAGGCAGGGTCATCAGGAGAGAAGTTGCATAGGATAGAGAATACTATCCAAGAATAAAAGGAGAAGATCAAAGAGCCATAGGAGCATGTCAAACCCACTAGTCCTCCAAAAGTCAGAGTGCAGAGAGAACAAGAGGAAACAACAGCTGTGAAGAGAATCAACCAAACCATATAGGCATTCAAAGAGCTCCTAGATAAGAGCGCACAACTCTCGACTCACCTCCTAGAGGATGGGAGCCTCCAAGAAATACAAGAGAACTAAACCAAAATCCATGCAGCAATGACGGAGGTGAAGCAACGATAGAAAATAGTGTCACTATCAAAAAATATCAAAATGACCACCGAGCTTAAGGGCCTACAGTTGGAAGAGAAAGTGTTGCAAGTGTAGAAGAGAGCAAGACAAGCGTTATTTGATCCCCTACAAGAAAAGGCGGAGCAACTGGTCATGGAGAGTGACGCAGCTAAGAAGAACATCGAGCAGATCAGAGCCGAAGGCAGAGAAATACTATAGTCTCTTATCTCAGAGTAGGTGGTCACAACTATGGCTGACAAGAGAAGTCAGGTTCAACAGCAGTGCCATCAGATAACAGAGATGTATGATGCACTGCAAAAGGCAATATCCAAAGCAAGAGGCAAGCAGTGATAGTGGATCAATTCAAGCAATGACTCGAGATGAGTCAAGATGTCAGTGTTGGGGGCATGTTGGGCACATGCCCATTTTTGGGAAAAGGCATGACATGGAGAATATACAGTTGGTTGAAAAGAATGCAAGGTGTGCATGCAAGAAGAAGGGAAATAAATACAACTAGTAGAAAAGAAACAAAAGAAAATTGCTCATGCAGAGGAGAAAAGCGTGCAAGGCCAACATGCAAGAAGACCTAATTAGGTTAGAGTTTTGGTAAGAGAATGTAATGTTTGATGAGCTGGAAATAGATATAAATAGACACCTAGGTGGTCTAGGGGGGGTTCGGTATCCTTAATGGTTGTTATGAGTTACTCACATGAGATAGATTAACAGGTCGGTATCTCAAATATGATATGATAGCTTTTTGTAAGTTTTTGAGATATGGGAGGGAAAAGTGGCTAGACCTTGAGGGCTAGATCGCAGGCTAAGGAGACTAGTGTGATCTAGTCATCCTCATAAAGGTCATGGAGTCTGGGTTGTGAATGTATGAACGGAGTTGTAGTGCACACGATGCCATGCATGATAGACCATAATAAAAGAGCCTTAGAGCCAAATATTTGCAGATGTAGCCCATGAGGGGGTGAACCATGGTAAATTATGTGTTGTGTGGAATGATAATTGTTTATATCTTTGTTGTTAATGGTTAAATATTAGATGAATTCTTTGATGAAGTAGTTAGATCTCTTGATTTACATGCATGCATAAGGAACAACAGAATAATTAATATCGATGAATGTCAGAATATTTCTTTAATAACTATTTAGAACTCTCAGCGCGCAACTAACAGACCCCCATTCAATTCTAGATTGCAAGCACTTGAGTATTGCAGTCACCCATTAATACTATCTTGGGTGAGACTGCACAGTGCAAATTGTGTATTGCGTTTCTTTCTGGTTTACCAGGAGGGTCAATAGTTTTAGAGGATTTTTTGGAACCCTAGTATACCTGAACCTGGGTCAATCATGTTGAAGGCATAGTTCAGATAAGCAATCAACAACCAACAATTTTATAAAGAGAACCAGACCAAAAACCCCAAGCTGATCGAACATGTTTTTAATCAATAAACCATTGCACAGGATAGACACAACAAGGAATAACCATTCCTTTTCTTTAAAACGCCAATAGTATAGAGTATTCACAAAAGAAACCATAAGCACGAAACTGATACACAATCAAAAAACTTAATAAAAACACATACCTCATGCAATTCTAAGCCAAAATCGATTCATAATGCAGAGGAACCATCATTGATGGAAAATAAAGGAACCATACTTGGAAAATATTGCTTGAGGGAAAGAGTTGGACTCTATTCTTCTTTCACAACCAAAACTCACAGACCATCAACAACCACCAGAGCCTAAAAACCAAATGCAAGTATGGCTAGGGTGACAGGCTCTAGGGTTGTTTGAGTGATGTGCAGTAAATTCACATCGCTTCCTTCCCCATCCTCATTCAATTCAATGTACAAGCCAGCCAATCCAGCATAACATTAACCATTAAATCAAACCAATATCCCAATGCTATATCCATTACATAGTGCACAACCCTAATTCATGTCAAAATATTTTAACAAAAACCATGTTCCATAATGTTACCATATATGTCTCACACATAACTTTTAATCAAAGCAAATAAATCTAGCATCAAGGCTCTATACACCCTTCTTTTGTCACAATTACAAATAACCTTAGGGCTTGTACATAGTCATTTTTTGTTTTGTTTAAGCTTCCATATCATCCTTTTGCATAAAATCATATGTAAAATATGTTGATTATTTGGGTTGGTTGTCATTGATGTCAACCCTTGAAGAAAATCTGGTAGCGAATTCTGGTAGCACAAAGGTTTGGGAAATGGAACCAAGTTTGTTTGATGTATAATGGTATGCGTTTTACTATATTTGAAGGTAATACTATTTTGGATGGATAGTACATGCCATGCAATTTTCGGTGGTATGTGGAACGTCACATAACTCCTCACGGTTAGAGTTATGGCCATGTGAAGTTGGAGAACCCTCATGAGTCATCTAGAAGCCCCAAAAGGTCAAAGTAGTCAAAGTGGTTGCAAAGAAAAAATTATTTAGATAATAAAATGAAGTGATGAGTGTACTATAATTCAAAGTGGATGCAAAATAAACTATTTAAATAATAAAGTTAATGGAGAAATTACTAAGTTCACAAGTGGTTAAAAGTGGGTTAGCCCTAAAATAAGGAAAGTGGTTTAAGAGATTTTAGAAGGTAAATAATAAAGTGAAGTGATGAGTGTACTATAAGTCAAAGTGGATACAAAATAAATTATTTAAATAATAAAGTTAATGGAGAAATTACTAAGTGGACAAGTGGTTAGAAGTGGGTTAATCCTAAAATAAGGAAAGTGGGTTAAGATGGTTAAAAGGCAACCCCTTGAGAAAGATACATGAAAGTATAAATAAGAGGCAAGAATCTCTCATTTTAATCACATTTGAGCATATTGAATATCTACAAGTGACTGAGGTAACCAAAGGATATCCAAGATAAATTTCTAAGGTATGTTATTTATAGGTCATCTCACCATTTTTGCAATAATGTTTTTCCTAGAATAATTCAAACCATTAAATTGTGAGTTGAGGAAAGATATCCAAGTAGTTGTGATAAAAATTTCAGCATGTGGGTCATTGTATTTTTGGAGTTACACTACGTGGAAAATAGGGTTTGTGGCTAGTCCCGAAACTAGTCTAAAACAAGTGTTTTGAGTAAAAATGTCATAACTTCTTCATAACAGATACAAATTCAGTAAGAACAAATGTATTGGTTAGAGTACAATCTATAGTGATTTTTGTACCATTTTTAGACCCATGCAACAAATATTTCATGTGGGGCACGCTCTACAAGTTCGCTCTCTAGAATAATCCAAAATTCAACAAGGTATGCCATTTTTTCTCTAACTCCTTTTCTGAGAGATTCCAAGTAGTGAAACCTGGAGGAATTGCATTAAATACACTGAAGAACATTGTGTACTATTTTCATATCTTTATTCATTACAGGTACATAGTTATTATTATTTGAAGTTAGGGTTGTTGACTAATCCAAAATTAGTCATGTGAGACTAAAGTAAATTTTGATGAAAATGCTAGTCTGTTGTTGTTAAAGTTAAGGAAGGTTTGCAGGTATGTGAGAATATACACCAGGTCTATTATAGAGTTACAAATCATATTTGGATGATGAAATTGATGAGGAATTGTGGTTGAGGTACATGTTGGGTACATGGTTGATACAAGTAGTTGATGAGTTGGCACATACATGAGGTGTATAGTTGATGATGTTGGTACATATTGATGAGTCATAGTTTATGTTTATTTGATGCATGATTGGTACATATTTGGTACATGGTTGATGCATGCATTGATGGTACAAGTTGAGTTACAGGTTGGTGCATGGTTGATTCACTTGTTTATGGTACAGGTTGATTACAGGTTTTTTGGACATATTATTGTGATAGGTTATTTGTACAGGTTTGGTGCATGGTTGATGCATTTGTTTATGGTACAGGTTGAGGTATAGGTTGATGTATGGTACATATTGGCACAGGTTATTGGTATAGGTTGTTATAGGTTTTTTGGTGCAGGTTGATTGGTACATGTTTACAACAGTATATCTCACAGTGATAGTGTGACAATGGTTCCATCATTCTACTTATATTTCAGGTTGGTTGGATGGGGCAAGGACATGTGGTTGTATCCACCTTCTGGCTGTAGTCGAAGAACATAGGGGGTTGTAGCCTCCTTCTAGTTGTAGCCATATAATTGGGGAGTTGAAGCTTCCTTTAGGTTGTAACCTGAGAAACTAGGGGGTTGGAGCCTCCTTCCAGTTGCATCTAGAAAACAAAGGAAGTTGGTGCTTCCAATGAATGCAATTATTAAAGACATATAAGAAAAAGCATTATGTGGTTTTCTCCCGCTTTGGGTTTCCACGTAAAAACATTGTTGACTGTGTATGTGTATGATTGCTCATTTTTTCATTGTTTATTTACTCCGCAACTATTGGATGATAATGCTACATTGATATAGCACTTTCATTTTATGGTTAAAAAGGATTAAAGTGATCTATTACTGATTCACCCCCCCTCTCAGTAATATAACAATTGGTATCAGAGCTAGTTCCTTCAGGACACAGTTTAACCACTGGAAGGAGATCATGGATTATTATGAGAATGGAGTACCATTGTTTAATGGTCAGAATGGTTTAAAGTATGAGTTATGGAGTAGAAGGACGAAAGTGTTTTTACAATAACAGGGGTATTATATTTGGCTACCAGTCGTTACAGGATATGATAGTTCAAAAAATGAAAATATTACAGCCAAGAAGGAATTGAATAAGAATAAAAAAATAGCAGTGGATTTCATATGGCAAGGATTACCTAATACAGTAAGAGAAAAGGTTGGTAAATGTTCATCAACAAAAGAAATTTGGTATAAGTTACATGAAATATATTATTCACCCAACGTAGATTCAAAAAATGCCAAAGAAGATGCAAATACATATCAAGAAGAATTGTGTTCACCATGTCAAACAGATTCAAAAGATGAAGAGTACATAATCACCAGAGGTATGTTGTTTTACTTTGATTGTGAAAAACGTGAACATATTGAAATAGAATGCATGTTGGATTACTGAGAGGTGGGGTGAATTAGTAATAGATCAATTTAATCCTTTTTCACCATAAAATCCAAGTGTTATATCAATGTATCATTATCATCCAATAGTTGCAGAGTAAATAAACAACAAAAAAATGACAAATCACACACATACACAATACACCAATGTTTTATGTGGAAACCCAAAGAGGGAGAAAACCATAGAGTGATTTTTCTTATATGTATTTAAGAATCACATTCATTGGAAGCACCAAATTCCTTTGTTTGTCAATTTCAATTGGAAGGAGGCTCCAGCCCCCTAGTTTCTCAGGCTACAACTTGAGGGAAGCTCCAACTCCCTAATTCTCCGGATACAACCAAAAGGAGGCTACAAACCCCTATGTTCTCTGGCTACAACCACATGTCCTTTCCCTATCCAACCGCCTTGAAGTAGAAGTAGAATGATGGAACCATTGTCACACTATCACTATGATATATACCATTGTACAACTATACCAATCAACCTGCACCAAACAACTTGTACTAATAACCCAAACCATATTGCATCAACCTGTACCTCAACCTGTAATCAAATTGTACCATAAAAAAGTGCATCAACCATGCACCAACCTGTAATCAACTTGTACCATAAACAAATGCATCAAACTTGCACCAACATGTACCTCAACCTGTACCATCAACGAGTGCATCAACCATGCACCAAACCTGTACGAATAACATGTCACAACAAACTGTCCAAACAACCTATCACAAAAACTTGTCTCATTAATCTTATCAACCAAATCAGATATACTCATCAATATCAATCACCAAGAAAACTCTCAAATATCTACATCAACCAAGCATAACACAACAACTCATAATCATCACCAAGATCAATATGTGATTCTAATAATATACCAATAAAAGTATGCTACATCGTCCATAAACCATGTGTCAACAATAATACTAAAAAGTGTCTCCAACCATGCACCAAGTATGTACCAATCATGTATCAGCTACTCATAAACTATGACTCAACAAGATGTACC
>ML817480.1:13414-29268 GCA_009831015.1 Picea engelmannii | reverse complement strand
ATAAATATAAATATACAGATTGTATTCTGAATAATTAAACTTACATGTCTTCTATAACTATTGTGATTAATGTATGCATGGAGCTTCCAATTCCTACAACATCGTTTGTTGTATAATGGGTGTCATGTATATAGCTTACTTTTTTTATTTAATCAATATCTCTCCGTACAGTATTGATGATAAATTTGATACAAGAGGATTTATCGAATTTGACTCCTTCCTCTAAAGAGGAAGCAAGCCATCATTTTAATTACTTAAATTACTCTATTAAAACAATTAATAAAAGTAGTAAATCCATGGTTAGGCAAAGCCTTTGTAAAAAGGAAAATTAATAAACCTGGAAAAGAGGAATACTTCTAGTAATTATCTCACTATAGTAAATGTGAGATAATTCATAACTAGCATAGTCTGAAGGAAAACAAAAAATTAGTGTGCTTACTTTGTTTTCACTATAATAAATGTTAAATAATTCATAATTAGCATACCCTCAATCAAGAGAAAAGAAGGTTACTTTATTTACAAACAGCATACCCTGAAGCAAGAGAAAGGAAACATCGAATTAGTGTGGTTACTTTGTTTACAAACACTGAGATTTTATGGGTTTCTCTCCCTGTATTCTAACGAAGGTTGCCTACGAAAAATGCCCATTAAGTCCTCTTTATCAAATTCCTTACACACTTCTCATTTATAAAAGTATATGGCATTGGTTGGATTCCAACAAATTTTTACCACTAAAATGACATTTTTGTCAACTTTATATGGCGTTCGACCTTTCACAGGTTCCTTACACAAAGACAGGGCAAGTCTTATGCAACCTGTAGGTTTTTTAACATACAAAGACGCAAAGAAAATCCAAGCCCGAGTGATGCACATTGTGATATATGTGTTAGTATGTATGTTAAGCATAATTAGTTCTTAATTGGGTCATGTTCGTCATCGTTTAGGGAGTCGTGTAAAATGGCGTTATTATTCCTCGCCATTTAAGAGTTGTGTTAGAATTAATTACCGTTAAGTAAGGATGTGATGAGTTTCTGGAGAAAATAATTGTTGGTGTAATTGAGAATGATGAAAGACGAGAAGAATTCGCTTACGGTTATGGCATCACATCTAAATAAAGCATCAAATATATCATGTACATTATTAGTAGAAAAGAAATCTTACTCCAAATTAGACTGACTGGACAATACCATCAGGGATTTAATATGTTCCACATACATCAATATAATTTGCCAGAACTAACATTTGCAGCCATGTTGGATTCTTCAAAGGAGTGACAACGGCTTTAACCTGTAAGTGCCACTCATTTTATAGCCACCGAAAGGTATACCGCCATGAAAAATGTCAAAGCAATTAACCCAAACGGTTCTGACATGTAATGCACGAGTAAGAGTGTTTGCAGTTTCTATATTCTGTGTAAACACTCCTGCTGCCAAGCCATAACGAAAATCATTCGCTCGCAATTATCTATTGTTCTCTGCTACACCCAGGGCTTGGCCATGGAGGCTGGCGATGCCGGGCATCGCCAACCTCCATGGCCAAGCTTCGGGCACAACAGAGAACAATACCATAACCGTGAGCGAATGCTTCTTCATTAGTGGCTCTTCATCCTCCTATCTTATGACCAAATAGTTCGTTAATGGCTCTTCATCCTCCTATCTTATGACCAAATAATTCGTTAGTGGCTCTTCATCCTCCTATCTTATTGCTTAAAAAAGATAGGTCCTCCTAGCCTTAAACACAATCAATTTTGATCATGATCTCCTCCTCTTATTAAAAACAACCCCTCTATAGTTATCATGGCATCATCCTATTGAGACTCTTGTGGTTTACACAACCCTAGGATCTTATTTCTACCCCTAAGTTGTGACCATTGAATTGACATCACCACCTCTCTCTCCTAGTCCTCTCATGTATTCATGTCAAAAAAATGACCTTTTTTTATCCTCCACTTTGGAGACATTTAAGTAAGAAAATCGCCTCCTCATAGAGAACACCATCGATATCGATATGGGTCCTCTCGAACATCCATCCATCATAAATTTTAGGTCAAATCTTACCCTTAAAGAAGTCGATTCCTACAGGGCTCTAATTTCAAAGTACAAAGATGTTTGAACTTAGGACTATTCAGAAAAGCCAAGCATAAATGTGTCCCTTGTATCCCACAATCTATTTCTTAAACTAGGTTCTAAACCCATCAAGTAGAAGCTTCATTGCCACCATATTGAGCTCAATACCTTACTATACAAGGATATCTAAAGACTCCTTGATGTTGGTTTTATCTAAAGAAACTATTTATGTTTCATTCAATGTAACTTGTATTTACTTTTTTATTGTTAAAAGGAAAAAAAATATTAAAAAGTGACGTTGAATTTTTAAAGTATATTATGATATTTTCATGGCATTATGTATTACCTTGTCCTTTGCATGATGATAACATTTAAAAAGTAAACATTTAAAGGTTGTTTTTATTATTTTTTTTACAGTAATGATGAGTTCTTTTACCACATTATAAAAATGTGTCATTTTAATACCCCAATTTTAGAATGGGTGCTACCGGTAGCAGTACTTTTCAATTTGATGGTTGATTTAGAGGTTTTGGTTTTAATGGTACCAAGTGATAAAAATACGATTTCAAATGATCTCAAAATTTAATGTTTTGAAAAGAAAAAAAAAATCAAAAACATCTTTTTGTTTTTAGGTGCTAATTTTAAGGTTTTTCTGAGCTACTGTCTAAGTTTTGAAGTAAATGTTTGAAAATGTTGTAATTTTGACCCCGTTTAAAAAAATGGTGCTACTGGTAGCACCACTTTTTGATTTGGGGGTTGATTTTGATGTTTTTTATGCAAAAATATGGGTTTTTTGGGCCAGAGTTCTCGTTTTGAGGTCACAGTTCTCATTAAGTTGGTAACTATGTTACATATAGTAAGATACCAATCGTTGACCTATATTGGATCTGGTCTGTAGACTTTGAATCATCACCTTTTCTCAACTTGCAACTGGTTTGTATAGGAGTGGTAACTAGTTCGCAATATTCCATTATGAACCTCTTTAGCATTTCTCTGATATACTTAGTTTGAGAAATAAAAATCCCTTGGTTGCTTTGACATATATGAAGACCCAAAAAGAAGGATAGTTCTCCAAGTAATGACATTTCAAATTCATTCTACATATCCTTTGCAAATTTCTAGCTTAACCTATTATTAGTACTTCCAAAAAAAATATCATCAACATAAATTTCAATTAATAAAATACTACCTTGAGTTACATTGATGTAGAGGTTGTTGTCTGTGCTTCCTTTCCATAGTTCGTAGGGAGTTTTTTCATTGTTGTTTCTGAGCATTACACTATTTTGAAGGTGAACTACTATATGCATTGCATGTGTCAAAACAATATCTGTCAATTTGGAATCCATTAGCATTGTTCGAGCCATTTCCTGTGTAATTATCATCCATTATGATAATGTTCCTTTGTCTCTGAACCAATCTATGAATCCATGCTCTCATCCAGCATCATATATCTGTCCAAACCTGCTAAGCATTCTTACAAATCCATCTTTGTCCATACACTCAAAGACTCTACTTGCACAATTGTCCATAATGTTGACCCATTTATCACTATACTATCATGAAGTCTTGATTAATCTATCAAATTGTACTTCTGCTAACTGACTGCTCTGGATATATCTTCTCAAACTCTGCAAGGTTCTCAAAGGATGGTTCTTTGGTCTATCACAGCTATCGCATAGACTCCCCCTGTCTAATATTCATATTACCTGGGAGTCTCTAAGTCAAATGGCTTAGAAAAATTCCTGCTCTGATGTGTATTCCTCATCATCTTCATTGGTATATTCATCATCTCTTAGCTCTAACTTATTTATTTTTGTCTGTGGATTCATCTTTCACTACAATGCATGAAAGTACAATATCTGGAACCTGTTCCTTATTTACCTGTCTTTATTTTCTTTCTGTTATTTTCCAAACCTTTCTGTATCTGACATCTTTCTTTTTCTCTATAGAATTTTCTTCATATCGTTTTATTGCCAATATTGAAATCTCTGGGACATGGTCTTTGTTCACATGCTCTTCATGTTTTCTTATCCATGCTTTCTTGCATATGATATCAGTGTTCTCTTTCATGGAAGTATCGATCATGCTTCTACAATCAATAGCTATGTGTCCATAGTTATTAAATTTGTAACATTCAATGTTAAGTGGGGCCACATAGGCATTTCTTTCTTGAACATTTATTTTATAATCATTGCAATCTACAACCTTATGTCCAAAGTTATTACAATAAAAACAATGACCATAAAATAATTTTGCATACCTGGGAGTGAATGATGTTCTTTGTGGCATAGTCCTTCTGAATTTTTTCCTTGACTGATCATGATCATGGTTGAAGCTTCTTTGTGGCTTGAACATGGATGGTCTTCTTGAAGATGTATCTTCAATATTTTTCTTAGATTCTGGTTGACCATGATTCCTTCCTTTGAGTACTTCTGCATAAATCTTTCTATTTTCTTCATTATTCTTTTCTAGCAACCTAGAGTGCTTCTCTTCATTCTCTATAACTGATGTGGATGTTTCTATCTCTTCAACGTTCTTGTTGAGATTGACGATTTTACTTCTTAATGTGACAACTTATTCTTCAAGCTTCTCAACCTCTTCTTCTTTCTTCATTATCTGAGACTTCATGACTTCTTCTGTTCTTTTTGCTTCTTCAAGCTAAATTTTTAATGTGATTATTTCTTCTTCAAATACTTTCTCTTCTTGACCAAACTCTACCTCAAGATAGTTTAGATCATTAGATCTTTCCTTAAGATGATCTGTGTTGGTTCACAAAAATACAACACTTTATTCATCTTTCATATACCATTTGTCGCCTTTATTTCCATTTCATTCTTCCATAAAACCATAATTATCATCACTTTCATAAAAACATATGGGTTTACATTTCCATTTTCCAAATTATTTATTTTGAGTATTTTTAAGAGAATTTGTGATTAAATACTAGAAAATTAACATATTTTCATTATATCTCAAAGTTGGATGAGTTTTGTGATGACTACATGCATATTTGAAGATTTTCACAAAGTCAAAAGTCACCACCTAGCTTCAAATTCGAATTTCATCTTCAAGCTTTGATTTGGAGATAATCATTCAAGCTAACTTCAAGGAGAAGATCATGGATAGACTATCTTATCCAAGATATTTGTGGAGGATTTGAAGGGATAGGTTGAGAGAAAAGTGGATCTGTAATTATGAGTTTTTTATCCTCATTCGTGTATAAAGAAGAGGGTTCTCTCATCATTTGGGAGGAGGCCTCTCTCTAGAATAGAGAATAGAATAATAGAGTGATTGAGCTTTGATTCATAGTCTTGTAGTTTTGAGATAGTGATTTTCATTATTTTTCATGTATTGGATTGTTTTAATGCAAGATTTTACTTTCTCATAGTGGTTTGTCATTTACCTTTTTGTCGTGTGTTGTTGTAGATGTTTTTAAAATGCTTTCATTAGATTTAATTTACGCACTTTCATGTTTTCATAGATTAATTCTAGATTTCATTCTTTCACAGTTAGATTAAGTTTTTTCTTTCATAGTTAGATTATGTCTCATTTGATTTCATAGATTCAGTTTTAGTCTCAAGTTTATGTAGCATTAGGATAGTTTCCTTTCATATATTAGTTGCATATTTTGTGCTTTCTTAGATTTAGATTCAATGACAGTAGTTTAACATGTTTCTTTTCAAGCATTAGCATAGATTAGAAATCCTCTTACCATGCATATACTTTGTGTACATCTCATAAGATTACGACTCCAGACTGATAATTTATGTCACAATTACTATCATATAATTCGCTCAACAATCTGTCAATATCTTCTCTCTCATTTATGCTTCTTCCTTCTGTGCTTCTATGTTGGCTTCCAAATACTTCTTTTTATATTCAATATTTTCTTTGATATTTCTGGCTTCTTCTAGTTGAGTTCTTAAGTTCTCTATGACCTATTGGGATTCTTCAAAAATGTGAACACTTTCCTTTTGTTTCATAATTCTTTGTTGAGTGACTTGTTTTCTTCTCTCAATTCATCTAAAGCACTAATCAATTCTTCTTCATAATTGTCTTCCTTTTCAATTACTTTTTCTGTCTCATTTCCTTCATGGAATTCTATTTCAAGATGTCCATGTTTTTCGCAATTAAATCAAAAAAGCATACCTCTAGTGATTATGTATTCTTCATCTTCTGAATCTGTTTTACATGGTGAACATAATACTTCTTGATCTATATTTGCATCTTCTTTGAAATTTTCTGAATCTGCGATGGGTGAAGAATATATGTCATGTAACTTATCCCAAAGTTATTTGGTTGATGAACATTTACCAACCATTTCTCTTACCAGATTAGTTAATCCTTCCCAGATGAAATCCATTGTTATTTTGTCATTCTTCTTCAATACATTCTTGGATGCAGTCTTTGCCCTTTTTGAACTATCATATCCTGTAACAATTGATAACCAAATATAATGTCCCTGTGCCTATAAAAATACTTTCGTCCTTTTTCTCCACATCTCATACTTAAAACCATTCTGACCATTAAACATTGTTACTCCATTCTCAGAATAACCCATGATCTCCTTCCAGTGGTTAAGTTATTTCCTGAAGGAATCGGCTCTGATACCAATTGTTGGATTACTCATAGGGGGGGGTGAATCAATAATAGAGCAATTTAATCCTTTTTCACCATAAAATGCAAGTGTTATGTCATTGTAGCATTATCATCCAATCGTTGCAGAGTAAATAAACAATGAACAAATGAGAAATCACACACATAAATAGTACACCAGTGTTTTATGTGGAAACCCAAAGTGAGAGAAAACCACAGAATGTTTTTTCTTATATGTCTTTAATAATTACATTCATTGGAAGCACCAACTTCCTTTGTTTTCCAGCTACAACTAGAAGGAGGCTCCAACCCCCTAGCTTCTCAGGCTACAACCTAAGGGAAGTGTATGGGTATGTGTTATATTCTTGGCATGTGGATCGGGACTGCATTTTTTAGGACTGCATTTTTTGGGACCTCATTATATTTAGGTGGTTTTTCAGCACATGGTTTCTTTGCTGATTGTTTTCTATTTCTGGTTAATGAATTAGGGTTTTGGACTAATCCAGGTCATTAGGTTAGGGTTTTTGGATGTCGTTGGCTCCTATATGTATTTTGTATTGTAAACATTGTAACACAATGAATGAATATAGAATATGTTGGTTTTCTCGGTTTGGGTTTCCAAGGGAAAAATCTCTATGTAATGTTTGTATTTGCCATTGTATATTTTCTGTTCTTTTCTGAATATCTGTTTACAGTAGATATTGTACAAGGTTAGAATTTACATTTGGTATCAGAGCTTTATTGGCTTCAAGGGGACGCCTTTGTGGTCAAGGGTTTGGCTCGGGACAGTGATAAGCCTTGTTACAGTGGGTGATCTGCGGTATTGTTTTTCAGGTGAAAAGAAATGGTAAGCAATTCGAAGATGGAGATCGAGAAGTTTAATGGGAAAATTTTTGAGTTGTGGAAGCTCAAGATGGAAGATCTGTTGTTGGACAGAGATCAGTGGATCATGGTAGATCCAGGTACTGCACCTATAGGAACTTCTGCAGATGACTGGAAAAAGTTGGATCAGAAGGCAAAGAGCACAATCCGACAGTGTCTCTCCAATTCAGTATTACTGAATGTGTCAAAGGAAGCTACAGCCAAGGATTTATGGGAAAATTTGGGGAAGTTGTATCAATCTAAGTCTCTGGTAAATAAACTATTCCTAAGAAAGAAGTTGTATAACCTGAGGATGAGAGATGGAGACTCGGTGGCCTTTGATCGCCTTCAATATTGTGGTAAGTCAATTAGTATCTGTTGAGATTAAAATTTCATATGAAGATAAATGTATCAGTTTGTTGTGTTATTTACCAAACTTGTGGGATAGTTTGGTTGTGGCCATAGGTAGTAATACAACTTCCTTTAAGTTTGAAGAAGTGGTCTCATCCTTGTTTCCATAGGAGATGAGATAGAATAATATGGAAGGACATAGCACAGATGCATTGTTTGCAAGAGGACGTTCCCAGGAAAGAAATAGATCTTATTTCTCAAGTGGGAGATCTAAGTCTAAGGGTAGATCTAAATCTCCCAGAAATTTTGTAAGGGTATGTTGGAGATGTGGAAAAGAAGGGCACTATAAGAAGCAGTGTAGATCCAAAGTTGAGAAAAAGAAGGGATCTGAAGAATCTTCTTCTACAGAAGAAAAGATCTCAAAGGAAGAAGGAGGGGATGTGTACTTGGCCTCTTCAAGTACACATGCAGATCATGAGGCATGGTTGATTGACTCTGGTGCATCCTTTCATATGACTCCCCACAAGGAGTGGTTCTGCGAATATGAAAGGTATGATGGAGGTAATGTTTACTTAGGTAATGATTCGACAACCAGAATCATAGAAAGAGGAAGGGTCAAGTTGAGGCTCATAGATGGAAGGATTATAAAATTGATCGATGTTTTTCACATCCCAGGTATGGCCACAAATTTGTTTTATGTAAGCAAAATGGAAGATGCAGGGGTAAAAACAATATTTGAAAAGGGAACTTGCAGGATGGTTCGAGGAGTAATGGTTTTGATAAAGGGATCTTGGTTTGGAACTCTATATAAAATGATAGGAAGAACTATTAGTGATGGGTGTAATAGCTCCATTGTTCCTGATATTGGAGTTGAAGAAGAAAGAACTTCTATAGTCTCTGGAGAAAAGGTTATGTTGTGGCATCAAATACTGGGGCATATCGGAGAGAAGGGTCTTGACTACTACATAGTAAAGGTTTGGTTGAAGGTATGTCTAACTACTCTATGGATTTTGATTTATGTGAGCATTTCCTATATGGGAAGAAGAATCGGGTAAGATTCCCCTCTGATGCAACGAGGGCAGAAGGAATTTTACATCTAGTTCACAGTGATGTTTTTGGACCTATATTCGTCCCATCATTGGGAAAATCTATGTATTGTGTCTCATTTATAGATGACTTCTTGAGGAAAATTTGGATATATTTCCTCAAGATGAAGTCTTGGATAGGTTTAAAGAGTTTAAGGCTCTTGTTGAGAATCAAACAGAGAAAAGAATTAAGTTTCTCAGGACAGATAATGGCGGAGAGTTATGCGGGAATGAATTTGAAGAATTTTGTAATAAGTAAAGTATAGAAAGAAAAAAGAATACTCCATATACACCTCAGCAGAATGGATTTGTAGAAAGGATGAACAGGACGTTGATGGAAAAATCAAGGTGCATGCTTAGTGGTGCCAGGTTAGGGAAATAATTATCAGCAGAAGTAGTGGGTACTGCATGTTACGTGGTCAACAGATCACCCTCATCAGTGTTGTATGACAAGAATCCACAAGAGGTATGGAATGGTAAGGAACCTTCTCTCACACATCTTAAGGTATTTTTTTTGGATCGGGACCGCATTTTTTGGGACCGCATTATATTTAGGTGGCTTTTCAGCACATGGTTTCTTTGTCGATGGTTTTCTATTTCTAGTTAAGGAATTATGGTTTTGGACTAATCCAAGTCATTGGGTTAGGTTTTTTCGATGTCGTTGGCTCCTACATGTATTTTGTATTGTAAACATTGTAACACAATGAATGAATATATAATGTGTTGGTTTTCCCGGTTTGGGTTTCCAGGGGGAAAATCTCTGTGTAATGTTTGTATTTGCCATTGTATATTTTCTATTCTTTTTTGAATATCTTTTTACAATAGATATTGTACAAGGTTAGAATTTACAAGAAGCTCCAACTTCCCAATTCTTTGGCTACAACCCCCTATGTTCTTCAACTACAACCGAAAAGTGGCTACAACCACCTTTCCTTGCCCCGTCCAACCACCCTGAAGTAGAAGTAGAATGATGGAACCATTGTCACACTATCAGTATGAGATATACCATGGTACAATTGTATTAATCAACCTACACCAAACAACTTGTACCAATAACCTAAACCATCCATCAACCATGCATCAACCTGCACCATAAACAAGTGCATCAACCATGCACCAATCTGTACCAAACAACCTGTAATCAACCTGTATAAAAAACAAGTGCATCAACAATGAACCAACATGTACCTCAACCTATACCATCAACGAGTGAATCAACCCTACACCAAACCTATATGAATAACCTATCCAAACAACCTATCACAACAACATGTATCATCAATCTTATCAACCAAATCAGATCTATTCATCAATATAAATCACCAAGACAACTCTCAAAGATGTGCATCAACCAAGCATAACACAACAACTCATAATCATCACCAAGATCAATATGTGCTTCTAATAATATACCAATAAAAGTATGTTACATCATCCATAAACCGTGTTTCAACAATACTAATAACAAGTGACTCCAACCATGCACCAAGAATATACCAATCATGTATCAACTACTCATCAACTATGACTCATCAATATGTACCAACATCATCAACTATACACCTCATGTATGTGCCAACTCATCAACTACTTGTCTCAACCATGTACCCAACATGTACCTCAACCAAAAGCCCTCATCAATTTCATCATCCAAACATAATTTGTAACTCTGTAATATACTTGGTGTATATGATCACATGCTTGCAAACCTTCCTTAACTTTAACAACAAAAGACTAGCATTTTCATCAAACTTTACTTTAGTCTCACATGACTAGTTTTCGATTAGTCAACAACCCTAAATTGAAATAATCATAACTATGTACCTGTAATGAATAAAATCTGAAAATAGTACACAATGTTCTTCAGTGTGTTTTATGAAATTCCTCCAGGTGTCACTACTTGGAACCTCTCAGAAAAGGAGTTATAGCAAAAATGGCATACCTTGTTGAATTCTAGCTTATTCTAGAGAGCGAACTTGTAGAGCGTGCCCCGCTCAAAAAATTTGTTGTATGGATATGAAAATTGTACAAAGAATACTACAGACTATACTCTAACCAACAAATTTATTCTTACTGAATTTGGATCTGTTATGAATAATTTATGACGTTTTTACCTGAAACACGTGTTTTAGACTAGTTTCAGGACTAGCCACAAACCCTATTTTCCACGGAGTGTAACTCCAAAAATACAACAACCAACAAGCTGAAATTTGTACCATAGATATTTGGATATGTGTCCTCAATGGACTCCCAATTTCACAGTCTGAATCATTCTAGAAAACAAATTATTGCAAAAATGGTGAGATGACCTATAAATAACATACCTTAGAAAGCATCATCAAAAGAATTTATCGTCCCTTCAATTCAAGACTTCTTTACTTCACCTTCCCTCCAAAATTCGTCTTAGATATCCTTTGGTTACCTCATTCACCTGTAGATATTAAATATGCTCAAGTTTGATAAAAATGAGAGAGCATTGCCTCTTATTTATGCTTTCATGTAGCTTCGTCAAGGGATTACCTTTTAACCATCTTAACCCACTTTCCTTATTTTAGGGTTAACCCACTTCTAACCACTTGTTAAATTAGCAATGTCTCCACTAAATTTATTATTTAAACAATTTATTTTATATTCACTTTGAATTATAGCACACTCATCACTTCACTTTATTATTTACCTTCTAAAATCTCTTAAACCACTTTGTCTACTTTGACTGGTTGGGGCTTCTAGATGACTCGTGAGGGTTCTCCAACTTCACATGGCCATAACTCTCTAACCATGAGGATTTATGTGACATTCCACATACCACCGGAAATGGCATGACATGTACTATCCATCTAGAATATTCTTACCTACAAATATATCAAAATTCATATCATTATCCATCAAACAAACTTGGGTCCATTACCCAAACCTTTCTACATGGCCATAACTCTCTAATAGTGAGTTATGTGATGTTCCACATACCACCGAAAATGGCATGACATTTAATAACCATCTAGAATAGTATTACCTTCAAATATATTTAAACTCATACAATTATACATCAAACAAACTTGGGTCCATTACCCAAACTTTTTTGCTACCGGAATTTGCTATCGTACTTTCTCCAAGGGTTGACATCAATATAAAATATAACTCTCCAATGGTTGAAATCAATGACAACCAACAATCCATGCCAACTTTCCATCAACCTAAGCCAATGTTCTGACAATACCATGAAGGAAATGAGATAGAAAACTAATTGAAAAGGAAGACAATTATGAAACATAATTGATTAGTGCTTTAGATGAACTAAGAGAAGAAAACAAGTCACTCAAGAAAAAAATGATTAAACAAAAGGAAAGTGTTCACATTTTTGAAGAATCCCAACAAGTCATCGAGAAATTAAGAACTTAGATAGAAGAATCCAAGAAGATCGAATAAAATCTTGAATATCAAAATAAGTATTTGGAAGACAACATAACAACACAAAAGGAAGAAGTAGAAGTGAGAGATAAGATATTGACAAATCATCTTAAGGAAACAACTAACGATATAAACCATCTTGAGGTAGATTTTATTCAAGAAGAGAAAGGACTTGAAGAAGAAATAATCACATTAAAAATTCAGCTTGAAGAAGTGAAAATAATAGAAGAATTCATGAAGTCTCATATAATGAAGAAAGAAGAAGAGGTTGAGAATCTTGAAGAAGAAGTCATCACATTGAGAAGTAAAATCGTCAAGATCAAAAATAATGTTGAAGAGACAGAAACATCCACATTAGTTATAGAGAATGAAGAAAATAGAAAGAATTATATAGAAGTACTCAAAGGAAGGAATCATGGTCAACCAGAATCCAAGAAACTATTGAAGGTACATATTCAAGAAGACCATCCATGTTCAAGACACAAAGAACATTCAATCATGATCATGATCAATCAAGGTAGAAATTCAGAAGGACTACACCACAAAGAATATCACTCACTCCCAGGTATGAAAATTTGTTTTATGGTCATTGTTTTTATTGTACTAAGTTTGGACACAAGGTTGAAGATTGCAAGGATTATAAAAATGTTCAAGTAAGAAATTCCTATGTGTCCCTACATAACATTGAATGTTACAAATGTCATAACTATGGACACATAGCTAGTGATTGTAGAAGCATGATCGATACTTCCATGAAAGAGAACATTGATATCATATATAAGAAATTATGGATAAGAAAACATGAAGAATAGGTGAACAAAGACCAGGTCCCAGAGATTGCAAGACTGATAATAAAACAAGATGAAGAAAATTCTAGAGAGAAAAAGAAAGATGTCATATACAGAAAGGTTTGGAAAGCAACCGAAATAAAATAAGGACAGGTAAATAAGGAATAGGTTCAAGAGATTGTACTTTCAGGCATTGTAGTGAAAGATGAATCCACAGACAGAAAGAAAGAAGTCAAAGCTCAGAGAGATGATGAATCTACCAATGAATATGATGACGAATACACATCAGAGAAGGAATTTTTCTAAGCCATTTGGCTTAGAGACTCCCAGGTAACATGAATATTAGACAGGGGGATTCTATGTGATAGTTGTGATAGACAAAAGAACCATCCTTCAAGCATATTGCAGAGTTTGAGTAGACAGATCCAGAGTAGCGAGTCAACATAAGTATAGTTTGATAGTTGTAGTCATGAATACTTCATGATAGTATAGTAATAAATGGGTCAGCATTATGGACAGTATGGAAAAATATGGATTTGTAAGAACACTTAGCAGGTTTGGATAGATATATGATAGTGGACGAGAGCATGGATTCATAAATTGGTTCAGAGACAAAGGAACATTATCATGATGGATGACAATTACACAGGAAATGGTTCGAACAATGCTAATGGATTCCAAATTAACAGATATTTTTGGACACATGCAGTGCATACAACAATTCACATTCAAAATAGAGTAATGCTCGGAAACAACAATGACAAAAATCCCTGCGAGATATGGAAAGGAATACTAGCAAATGTGAAGCACTTCAGAGTATTTGGAAGCAAATGCTACATCAAAAGAGAAGATGGCAGAATGGGAAATTTTGACTCTCATGTGGACAAAGGAGTACTTGTTGGTTACTCAAGTAGAAGGAAAGCATACAAGTGTTACAATATGAGATTGAACAAAGTTGTGGAAAGCATAAATGTAACAATTGATGAAACAAGTGGATGAGAATTAAAAGAAGAAGAAAATAAGCCAATGGAACAGCTTTACAAAGAAGCAAAAGATGAAGAAGGGTTCAATAAAAGGAAGTGCAAACAACAACCTCTACATCAAGGTTAAGCCAGAAATTTGCAAAGGATATGCTGAATGAATTTGAAATTTCATTACTCGGAGAACTATCCTTCTTTCTGGGTCTTCAGATATATCAAAGAAAACGAGGAATTTTCATTTCTCAAACTAAGTATATCATAGAAATGCTAAAGAGGTTCGGAATGGAAGATTGTAAACCAGTTACCACTCCTATGTAAATCAGTTGCAAGTTGAGCAAAGATGATGATTCAAAGTCTACAAAATAGAGGAAATACAGATCAATGATTAGTAGCTTACTATATGTGACAGCATCCAGACCAGATGTAATGCAGGAACTTGGACATGTGGCATGATTTCAAGAAGCACCAAAGGAATCACATGTATTAGCAGTGAAGAGGATTTTCATATATATATCAAAGGAACATAAGAGTTTGGATTATGATATCCAAAAGGAAAGGATCTATCACTTATTTCCTACACAGATGCATATTTGGCAGGTTGCATTGATGATCGATGAAGCATTAGTGGAGAAACGTTCTACTTAGGTGAGTGTTCAGTATCTTGTCTAAGCAAGAAACAATCATTAGTATCTTTATCTACAACTAAAGCAGAGTATATTTCTCAGGTTCTATGGATGAAACAAACTTTAACAGATATGTAGGTTGAGTATGATGAGCCCATTCCAATCTATTGTGATAATACAAGTGCCATCAATATCTCAAAGAACCCGTTGATGCACTCCAAGATGAAGAACATTCCAATAAAGCATCACTTTCTACAGGAATAGGTTGCAAAGAAAAACATCGAAGTTGAATATATGGGCACAAAAGAATAATTGGTAGACATCTCTACAAAACCTCTTTTAAGGGAATACTTTGAGTATTTTTTCCAGAGACTCAGAGTAATTTCTACTAAATGAATGTTTTTGAATACTTATATTATATGTCTTAGATTTACACACGGAAGCACCATAAAGAGGACAATTCAGGTTGTGGGATGAATTTTAGGAAGATTTTAGTTAGGGGGAGTATCCCCAAGGACAGTTCAGTTAGGGGGAGTAGCCTCGGATGGAAAGATACCTTTTTCATTGATGAAAAAGGGGGAGAGATTTATCAAATGCAAAGGTAAATGCTTGGAGAAAGAGAAAAGAGGCATGGTTATAGGGGGAGTGATGCTCACAGGGGGAGCATGAGTGATATGAATTCAATATTGCATCAAAGTGTTTCCATCAATGCCAAAGGGGGATATTTTTTATTATTTGGGTTGGGTGTCATTGATGTCAACCCTTGAAGAAATTCTGGTAGCAAATTCTAGTAGCACAAAGGTTTGGGTAATGGCCCCAAGTTTGTTTGATGTATAATGGTATGAGTTGTAATATATTTTAAGGTAAGAATATTATGGATGGATAGTACATGTCATTCCATTTTTGGTGGTATGTTGAACGTCATATAACTCCTTGCAGTTAGATATTTATGGCCATGTGAAGTTGGAGAACCCTCATGAGTCATCTAGAAGCCCCAAAAGGTCAAAGTAGTCAAAGTGGTTGCAAAGAAAAAATTATTTAAATAATAAAGTGAAGTTATGAGTGTACTATAAGTCAAAGTGGATACAAAATAAAT